>OZ029923.1:17817064-17980072 GCA_964023275.1 Norana najaformis
GATATGCAAGAAGAACTGGGTCGCCATCCTTTCCACTACACGGGTAGCTGATCACTCCCATTTTCATATATAGTCCACCTTCGAGATTTTTTGAAATTCGGATAAACCTGAGGGAATACCTGCTATAGGCCAGCAAGAGCTGAATGCCCTGTGCATTGAACAATTGCGTCACTGCAGTTCCCAGCCTCTTCGATTAGATATGATCATTGTCTATCGTTATTCCAACCAAGAATATGCACATCGTGAAAGAAACTCACGCATATCACTGCTGACCGTCTTTCCAAGTATTCAGTCAAGTGGATTCAGGCCGCAGTTAATCCACTGTCTCTCCACAGGTGTTTGAGTCTTCCTGTCATCATCGACGCTGTAAAGATAGCGGCCTTAGCGGTGCTTTCAAGTTTAAGCCAACTGTGCTATATTGGCCAACCATCAAGTGAAATCAGAAGACAGGCAGACAGACAGACAGACAGACAGAGACAGATAGAGACAGACAGACAGGTAGGCATGCCGGCATCTTGGCACACAAGCACATAAGTACATCACAGCTTAATGTCTCTTATCTTCTCCCAGAAGACGGAAGACGGACTGCAGACACAGACAGACAAATAGACAGACAGACAGACAGACAGACAGACAGACAGACGCAACGGAAGCCATAACCAGTATAGACCAGATTTATGTTCTTTCCTAAATTTCTTCAAATTCGGTTGGTTGCAAGAGAATGACTCTGCTGTTACTGACGCGGCAGCGAGATCACTTGCCAACAGTTTCGCTTAATTACCTTAACTAATGCGCGATCATAGCTGAACTGCAGTGCCGAAAACATGCACTAGGCCCAATTAATTAGCGGATTAATTAGCTAATAAGATGCCAGTGAAAAGATCGTGAAGATTTATCTTCATTATGTAGGCTACTACCCTCTATTTGCTGATCAAATGTTGTTCTCCATATGTTGCGTAACTTGGTAGCCGATTGTGGGGCATGGTAGCCGATTGGTTAGAGCACTCGGCTGTAATGCAGAGATTATGGATTCGAGCCTCTCTTAAGACGTTACTGTGTAGGGGCCTTGAGCAAGTTCTTTACTCACAATTGCTCAGCGCCATCGACTGATGCTTAGTCATTAGATAGTGGCGCTCAATAAATGCAGAAATAAATAAATAAATCCATGAAAGCGAAACAGTAGTAATCGTAATCGTAATCTCGAGATTTCTACAGCGCTCAACAAAAGCTAAGTCGCGGGAACCAGCTTATTCACAGGCGCTCAGTCAAAACAAAATCGATAGGCAAAAGGGTCAAGATCCAGGAGTCAGGCACTCAGACAGTCGGACGGCTACGGTGGATGCTGTTTGAAATTGAAGCGAGAAGAGAGATGAGAGGAAGAGGAAGATTCAGTACCACTGTGCCTGTTAAAATGCACTGGGACAGAATGGCCTGATTACATAGACCTACACGATCGTGTAAGCAACAGATCGCAGGTACTGTATACAGTGGTATAACCCATTTTACCATAGTAATACAGACCTGCGGCCTGTGTGATTTTATGCTGCAAATCGGCAAAAAAGTTTTTATTACCTAGACTTACGTGATCTTGTAAACAACTGTTAATCTTATCTAAGCTGTAGCGGTGTTAGCAGGCCACACGACTAGAAACAATATGGGTTTAAAGAGAGTTAGAGAGAGAAAGAAAGTCAGTCAGTCAGTCAGTCAGTCAGTCAGTCAGACAGACAGAAAGACAGACAGACAGACAGACAGACAGACAGACAGACAGACAGACAGACAGACAGACAGACACGAAGGCAGGTAATAGCACAAAGGCTTAGTGAACTCAGCTAAGTGAGTTCATTAACCTACGTTGTCGGGGTCAGACGGTGAGGGAGAAGCCTGGCCACCCGCCTTCGTTTGCCGAGACTAAGAAAAGTGAAGTTAAAATATATCCCGACATCCGCACGACCGCCTGCTCTTACAAATAGGCCTATTCCAGTTCCGGTTTGCACCAAAGTAAAGAGGTGATATACAGATGCACTTAGGCAAATGCACTGACGACAAAGATTTTCGCATTGCAACTGTTCGTCATAAGCTCGACTATAAGGCTATGCGTAGCATATGCAGTAAGAAGAAGAAGAAGAAGACGAAGAAGAAGCAGAAGAAGGAGGAGAAGAAGAAGTCGGTCGGTCGGGCAGTCAGTGTAAAATCAATCAATCAGCCATTTAGTCAGTCATTCGGTGTAAAGGAGTGAATGAGTGAGTGAATGAATGAGTGAGTCAGTGAGTAAGTAAGTCAGGCAGGCAGGCAAGATTTCAAATATACACATGCGCATACATCTTCATGCATTTGCACCGAGTGAATCTGATACTGTATCTATTTATTCAAATTCCATAATGATAAGTAGGCCTAGCCTATGAACATGGTGCGTTTGGTATGGGTAAAGGGGTAAACTGTCTCTGCTGGCTCAGACTACCTTCTACTAAAGACACTTTCTCCCCCCTGTTGCCAGCCACAAGATGCTCACTGCCTATGAATGAAATTTGCCCCGAGTGCGAATTTAGGACTTCCTGGGGGGTCCTTACACAAGACAAGTGGTCATCATTCGCTGCCTCTTGGATGGACTGCCAAAAACCATTTGAGTGAACCTTCATAACTTCGTCGATGCCCTTAATTGTCTCAAGAGGGGTTGCCAGATGGGTAACCGTATACATCGCAACATCACACTCTGCAAAGCCTGGATGACCTACGTACGGCATCTACTGAACTCGACCAGGCACAGTCATCGTGCTATTTGCCTAAGTACTTGAACCCCGATCAAGCGATTACGCTTTTCTCGAGGAAACTGAACGTTGTGATTCTGGATTGGCCTCTTTACATTTGCCATCACACGCACGATTATACGATTATATAGCGCCCGTTTACATAATCGACTCAAGACGCAAGAAGCGAATGAAATTTGTTCCGATTAAGTGTCGCGTCGGTAAGCATTTACTTGCCTTGACGAAATGAACCGAGGTGACCAACTCGATGAACGGCTTATTTTTCTTTTTAAAATAATTGTTCTGCTCTTTCATATTACTACTACTGCTACTACTACTAGCCTACCACTACTACTACTATTACTACTACTGTTACTACTACTACTACTACTATCTTTATTATTATTATATTTAGCTCCCGAGATAGGCTACATATGATCCCTCGGGGCTTAAAAACTTATTGGAGAAGAGCAACATAATAATAATAATAATAATAATAATAATAATAATAATAATAATAATAATAATAATAATAATAATAATAATAATAATGCACATGTAATTATTTACCTATTATCAATTATCTATTCCATTACCTACTATGTGACTATTTGTCGTTTAGGTTTTCCTGCGAATCTTCGAGTTCCGACCGTCCGTCAAGCGAATGTTTCCATTTCGTGAGGCCTGGGGTGACCAGCTGATCAAACACCCTCAGTTCGTCGAACAGGCCCGGCGCTTCATGCAGGTCATCAACTGCGTCGTCAACGGACTCGATTTCTCAAAGTCCCGCAACGCCGAACGTCTCGTCATGCTCGGCCGTAAGCACGTCGTCATCGAAGGATTCCTTCCGGACTACTTCGACGTCTTCACCCGAGCCATCATCAGCGTCTGGAAGCAGGAACTCAAGGAGGACTACACGGACGAAACGGCAGAGGCGTGGACTCTTCTTTTTGCCTTCGTCATCGACAACCTAAAGATCGGATACGATGCCGAGTTCAAGCTTCGATTCCAAAACGCGAAGTGAATCATGATGGAGTTCAGAGTGACAAAGGCTACAGACGGGAATTTTTGTTAAACGTGCCGACAAAGAATTACTTTTTCGAGTGCTGCAACAATTGTTTAAATTTATTCCCGAACTACTTCGACTGGTTCTTTTCGTCAGAAAAAGCCCGACCGACTTCCAGTCCAACCGTTGCCTTGAACTAAGAAACTCGCAATCTTTGACCTGAAAAAGAGCCAGTAACTAAACCAGTGGGACTTTGACGCAATCACATCGTGTAGGCCCCTACTACAGGACGTACAGTAGTACATGCAATATCCTTCACGATTGAATTACCAGAGATCTTGCAAGAGGCCCTTAATTAAGAAAGAGCTGTATTAGACTCTGTGGCTGTGGTCTCGCATCGAACTTATAGGCCTACACATAATTCAATGGCCGTGCACTTATATATATTTTAAGACTGTTCTTTGTATGTTTGGCTAAATCAGACCTGAAACCTGGCTAGAGATGTGTCGTCTTCCCGCTGTCCGCCAGTGTATCATAGGACTGACCTTACTGAAGGACGTTTTGCCTCTGCTGAAGCAAAGCTAGCTTTCGTAATCGTATTCCCGAGATTTATACAGCACCCAACGAAAGTCACGTCATGGGGACCAGCTTATTCACAGGCGCTTAGTCAAATCAAAACCGATAAGCAAAATTGTTCGGTTCCAGGTCAAGATCCAAGAGTCAGGCAGAGAGACAGCGTGGCGGCAACGGTGGGTGATGTTCGGGATTGGAGCGGAAAGCGGAATAAGAGAAAGAAGGGGAGTTAGGATAGGATCTATGATCTTTATTCTACACATAATTGATTTTAATACTTTAAGTTATGCATTTACGTTAATATAGTAATTAATTAACTCTAAACCGGAAAGATTTTACTCTTCATGGTTCCCTTACTATATCAATGAATGCACGAAAGTTTAATACCTCGTATAGTCCTCGCGTATTCAATATCCCGAGGCGACAATTATAATACGCAAAAGTCATCGCAAGATTTATGATCTTAGGGAAAGCATTGTTAATCAGCGATAACCTACGAAACAGCCGTGGAAACCCCAGTTTCAGATGACATCTAGCAGACCATAACGATATTCAGCCTTGATAACTAATCAGTAGGACTAAAGCCCGCAGCAATACGTCTCTACGTTAGAGTAAGCCAGCATCTGGTCAACCCTTATACCTCTAAGGCATATACAATCTATTAAATGTTCAAGAAAACTTCAGTGGGAGTCAGAGCTGGTACCACAAATTATCAGATATATAGCAGACCTAAATTGTTACAACTCTTTAATAATCGCAACACTTCGTAACATCGAGACAGCTAACACCAGGTCATATCCGCTGAAACGCCAACCGGCGCTTTTGCCACGAATAAATTTACCAACTTCCACTCGACGCCCACGGTATTGTCAGATGGGCAAACAATTTTCGTTGGATAGTAAAACCTTATACTTTACTTGATTTATACCTACTTGTTTTTATTTACTTATTTATAGTACAGTAGGGAAGAATGCCATATCCGCTGGCCTGAATGACCTGATCAACTGACTTCAATGGCGTAGTTATCAAGAGCGGAAAAGCCATTAAATGAAAGAACATCAAAGCCTACTAAAAATTAGGCCAGTGGAGAGTGCACGTGTCCCTCCAAAGTTGTGAGATCGAAGTCCAGGGTGCGTTTTGTGGGTGGACAGGGCACGTCGGCAGGCAGTGGAAGTGTCAGTCCCACGATGTCAATCCAGAAGTTCACAGAGGGACACCGATTACGACCCTTTTCATAAATTTTTACGAACTTTTAAAAGAAATTTGGCCGACCTTTTTTGGATAGTTTGACCACTTAGCGTGTGTATACAATTCTTCTCTTGCGAAAGACATTCCCTGCATTCACGTGACGCACTTATGCTAATATAGCAAGACGTCGTCTAGAATACACAGCGCCGGGGAAAACAAGTCTCCAACTGGGAAGTCGGACCACAGTCCAGTCGGGGAGTGGTCTGAAAGAGCGAGGTGGAAATTCCCTCCATTTGCCCGTACAGATCGACAAACCATGTCGATGCCATACATTGGCCTAGCAGGAATCCAGGCCGTATTTCGGATCAATCAAGACAGAGCTGCAACCTACGCAGTAACAGACACTAAGCTGGTGGAAGAGCCGTAAGTCTCGACGCCAATTAAAGCCGGAATTCAGCCGGATTCTGCCGTCGTATGAACGAAAGCAGACTCGTTACACACGAGCCAAAAGCTCATCGGGCAGCAAAGCACCACTCGGAAGTGCTGATTATCGTTGAACGAAAGAATAATCGTAAAACGAAGAATCGAAGAAACGAACATCTCTCCAAAGAAGGCGTTCTTTAGACGGACCAGTAAACAGAGATTAAACGAGGTCTAACCAATCGAATGCATCTGCTGATGTATTCGATTGCCGGCTGACATCGTGGCCTTTTGACAACACAAACACAGCCAAAAAGCCTAAGTAAGGCTTCAACGGATCCCAGCAACGCTAAACGAGGCGCTGGTGCCGCGAACACGCAGACATCCGCTACATACAACCAGGTCCAAATGTTTTTGTAAGAACTGACTCCCGCTGAGGATCATGGTGTCCCTGAAGTCGCCAGGATTCTTCTTCTTCTTCTTCTTCTTCCCTTTATCTATCCTGCAGATTCAATCCCAAACAACACCCACTGTAGCCGTCTGTCTGTCAGCCTGTTTGACTCTTGGATCTTGACCTGGAACCGAGCCCTTCATATCCTATGATTTTGTTTGACTGAGCGCCTGTGAGCTGGCTTTCGTTGGGCGCTGTAGAAATCTCGAGATTACGATTACAAGGCATACGATCATCGTGGTGTTGTTCTCACAATAATTATAATCATTATAATAATAATAATAATTACACAGGCCTGCCAGTAAGACCTAGAGAAGGGTTATTTTGAGACTCGCTGCTACACAGATAACAAAATGCAGAACTGCAATGCTCTAATGTACCAGCCTTAAGTACAAGATTGTTTTAAAAGAGAACACTTATTCAAGCCCGGATCTATGGGGCGGAGAGGGCTATGCCCCCGTCGTCTGCCGTGTTGGGATGGAAGACCAAAACTAGGGCTAGAATAAAACGCGAAAACCTTAAAATAATGCATCAAAAATGCAACAAATTACGACATATGCGGTTCCGTTCATTTTATAAAGGACATGTTGTTACAGACACTCTCTGTTTCAATGTCATATTTCCATTAGTGTAAGTAGTCCCCATGACTTAAAGACATCGTATAGCTGCCAGGGCCGTTGACGTCGACTTTACCTTACCTTAGGCCTACATTCTTGGCTAAAATACAGCAAGCACATTACCTAGCCTGCTACCCCAATCTTCAGCCCTGCTCATGGAGATCTAAATCTAGTATTTAGATCTCAATGGCCTTGAAATATAGTGGCATGTGTGTGGGGGGGGACCCAGTAGAAAGGAAAGTGGGATTGGAGATGTTAGCCCAACCTCTCTCATGTAGACATCGGTCGTCCACAGGTTCCTGTATATAAATATTAGAATTTGACTATACTGTGGATATAATGTACACGTTTTTCTATAGCGACCGTATGGCCTCGACCTAAATTTTTCAATTAATTAATTGGATGAGGTAATTTGTGACATGATTGGCTCACAGCGTCGACCAATCCCAGTTAGAGGCCGCAGCTAGCGTTAACTGACAGACAATTCGACAGCGTGCCCAGAGGGAATTACGATAAGCCCCTAGTGTTTATACAGACACTGATAAACACTAGGGGTTAGAGCAATAAACACTCGGTCTGTAGCGATCATATCTTAAGAGTGGCTATAATATATGATTATAATCGTCAATATGTTGCTTTATGAAGGTCGATATCTTTACTTTTCCGTTTCTTCGTCTTATCCCTCTTTCCGCTCCAATCCCATACAACACCCACCATTGCTGCCGCGCTGTCTCTCTGTCTGACTTTCTGATCTTGACCTGGAACCGAACACTTTTGCCTATAAATTTTGTTTTGACTGAGGGCCTGTGAATAAACTGGTCCCCGTGACGTGGCTTTCGTTGGCCGCTGCAGAAATCTCGGGATTACGATTTACATGTACATAATTCATCATCCCTGCCCGTTTGAATGGGCGCCACGGACCATGCTAGCCCGAGTTTCAAATCTCTGAAATAGCAACGAACGGTACGCGAACCGGCATCCTCACCCTCGGAGGCGCCTTGGCGTACGCGGTAACCAATGTAGCTAACCAGGTCAGCTATGTATTGTACGGATTATACCGTTATTTTGGAAACACATACCAGGAGCTCTGAAATTCAGAGGCTAGAAACGGGAAAGCAAAATGGAAGTCTGTTTCATTTTGGAATTGGGTCAAAAGAAGAGCTACCTGCAAAACCATCAACAGTTCTTCCACTTGAAAGTTTACAAAAAGCAGGTGCCGACGCTGCAATAGTCCGCGATGCTATTCCCACGGTAAGCCTAAGACGGTACGCCTACTTCCTTAGAGTGATGTGAGGGTTGAGGTAAAGCTTTCTAGATGACGACCCACGAAGTGCAAAATATAATTAGTGGTGACATCGCTTTGCAACAAGAGCTCTGAACTCAAATTCGATTCTAAATTTAGACTATACGAACTTCAATTTAATGCTAGTAGTGCACCCTAAAAGCGACACATACATATTTACATGCCTCTAAGTCTAAGACATTAAACAATTGTGACAGTGGACCAGGAATTGATCTTCTCCTGGTACGTGAAAGCAGCATGTTGAACATGCTTTTATCATCTGCGTCAGATCCGCACTATATGCCAATCGCTTTCTGCTAATGCCGCTTTTACCCCGATGCATGCATTCGAGTGCACAGGGGTTGACTATGGCAATGCCATTTTGTGGGCCAGTATCTTTTTCGTCTTAATCAACTCCAATCCGTTTGAAACGCTGCTGCACCTCGGCTAATTGGTAGTATTCCAAAGTTCGGTCATTTATCTAACTACCAACGTGACGAGTTGCATTGTCTGCCCATGCAAAGCGCTGCAGAAATCTCGGTCTGTGGTCTTGTATCGTCAGGTTTAGTGCAAGGACCTGGTTGTGCTCCAGCTTATCGTAGCGAGCTGTGTTTCAGTGTTACCCATATCTAGCCACAGATCTCGTTAAGCAGATATGTGGCCAGATAAAGGTAACATCTGGTTGTCACCCCGTACCACACTGTAATTGTAATCTGACATTTATAAAGCGCCACTTCAAGAATAGACTCATCAGAGGCGCTCCCGACCCGAACCAGTGAGACCACTGTCAAATAAAACAGACTTCAGGCGCTTGCGAAACTGCTTAAGGGACAAACGAAGGAATTCAAGCCAGAGCTCTCGGGCAGGGCGATTCCAGCCATTAGGTCCAACACAGGCAAAGCTTCTAGACTGAGCTGTAGCAGTGCGCATACGAGGGACAGTCAGGAGTCCAAGGGAGGCCGACCGGAGAGTGCTACGGCCTGGAACCAAGGAGACCGAAATGCAGAAGTCCCTAAGGTAAAATGGAGCAGAGCCAACGAGACAATTACGCATAAGGGTTAGGACTGCCACAGCCACAATGCAAAATGAATGCTAGGCCGTGGTCGGCACCTCGTCCTAGAAAACGCTTCCATGCAACCTGCTGCATCAGCTGCTTCTTCTTAGAGATGCCTCTATTTCGCTGGCAGTTGTTTGAAGAACATTCTATTCGACTGTGGTCTTGTATTGTCAGGTTTAGATCACTGCTGACGAATTTTCTGAAGAGACGCTATATGAATATGCACTTACAAATTGTGTCATTTAAAATTGAAATATTCGGTTTAATTACGGGACCTCAATTCTTCTGCCCGGATTTTTCTTGGCGAGTCTTATAAACAGTGTCCGCTGTTGTAGCTGAGTATAAACTTCTGTCAGCTTTTATTCGGTTGTGTAGCACATCGTCTATCAAGCTGCAAAATATGGGAAAGAACACTGTAAAAACCTAAATATAAATAATGCAAGGAAATAGTCCAAACTGACGCATTTTGTAAATGAGCTTTCAGCTTCAAAGGGCTTCAACGCCCTGACCCGTGCCAGGCAGAGGCGTAGCAATAGGTTGTGCAGGTTGTGCAAAGCACAAGGGCCCACGAGGCCAGGGGCCCCCTAGGGGCCAAGGCCCGGTTGCTCAATTACGTAAAGCAAAATAGCCAAAGTTCAGTTTGCACAAGGGCCCTCTGAAGGCTAGCTACGCCATTGGTGCCAGGGGCTTGTCCAGTGTACCCCACTGGCGGCTCTGCCCCATACCCCCTCCCCGTAAAGCTCAAGCTCCTGGCTTGCCATATGTTCCCCGTGCTGAAATTGTGGGTGTGCCCTTGCATAAATTCATAATCTGTTGAAAGACAACTAATCAGACTAAATTGTATAATTTACAGTTCAAAGAACATTTCAACACAATGGTCATCAGTTCACATAAAAAAGAAACCCGTATCAAAACTTATCACAGTCATAATTAAAGATCAGTGTTCAAAGATACGCAAATAAAGTCGTTCAAAATGTTGTAACATCTGCAACTTAATGGTATATCCCACTTTTCCTATTCGGTATAATCATGATATATCAAAAAATGCATAAATCAGACAAAATACTTCAACAAAAGATTCAACAAGCAGCAGTCTATCACAGTTTAAAAACATGGCTCTGCATAAAACATTGCAGAAAGAGGTATAGAAGTAAAATATTATGAAACTGATGGTGACAGTAAATGGCGACTATGAAAGCAATTAATTCCAGTTCAGTAACAAAGGAAGTTGCAGTTTTGCTGTCACAGGTGGAACACAATATTGCAAAGAGTACTCATAATATCCAACAGTAATCCTTCTCTCCAATTAACAGACTACCGAAATCAAGTATACGGAATATAAAAACGTCAGACTTTCTTATTTTGTAATTGGATTTTCAGTGCACTTATTTAAGCAATTCCAGCATTTAAAATTTTTAATACAAGCAGGTATCGTAGTGTATACACAACAACTGTTTGGTAGAGCACTCCTAACAGAGTACACGCATTCAAACAAACAAACAAGACTATAACAATCCATATAATTCTTCCCTACATGATAATGAAAGATAAGCTTGTAAAAACGTATAGATACTACGTATAGATAGTTAATATAAGCTGAAACACTGTCATGTTTCGAAAGATGAGTCGTAACAAAACGCAAGATCACAGGAGTCCAGATTTGGATGACAATGGCCACAACAGTTGGCAAATATCTACCAAGTCCATGCTGTACCTATAGATTATAAATGCTATATCTTATATTCTGCTCTACATAGTATTTTCCCAAGACAAAGTTATAAATAGCACAGGCCAAAATGTCACTGCACTGCAATGAATGTATCAACTGTCACACAGGCCCAAAAATGCAATTAGAAGCAAAATACAATCATTTCATATTAGATGAGCGAGCTGTGCCAGTTGCTGAAAAGAACTCAACATTTCATCTCAGGTTTTGAAGCACATTTCTTCCACGGTACTGACACATTTTGTGTGCAGTTAGTTTTGCGATTAAAGGGAATAATTTACATTGAAAACCATTGATGCTGGAACGAAGTAAGCATCATTTTCATGTTAACCAATATTTCATGTTCAACATTTCCAATGTTAAGTGTATTTTACCTGATAGGTTATTTCTGCATTATCCCATTTTATATGCAGCCAGGTTTACATGCCAATTTGATGGCATGTCTCCCGATAAATTTGCATTAACAGGTCTACCATGTACTAATCTGGACAACTGTAACAAAACAGTACAATTATACAATTTAAAAAAAAGGGATATCCTGTAAAGATTGAAGAAAAGCAGTCCCTTACACTAGTGCGAGAGGCAGCCAAGGATATGATGTGTTAGCGCCTTTGTTTTCTTATCCTCGGTATACGAGGTGGGTCGCCAGTCCTCTTCTTTGCCGTCTGACCTTCCCACTTAGTGTACAGTCTGTGTACTCATTATAGCTGAGTTCGCTAGTGAGTAAAATTGCAGCCAAAACAGCAAAAACCTGCAAACATAACAACTGCATAAATTTCAGTACAGTGCTATTCAAGTTCTTACCCATATCATTATTTGTATGGATTTGCTGCACAATCACCATCATTATCACTAACAAGTATGGCTTAAATGGGCTTTTCAATCCCAAATCCAATTTTATGGTTTACTGCTCTAACTTTTATCTATACAACTTGTATTATATTTGGTAATTTATATAGTGCTTCTTACAGAACAAACTACTCAGAGGCGCTTTCAGCATGAGAACTCCGGGGAAATGAGAATGCCTTTAAACAACCAGATGACTCAGCTCTATCACCAACACAGACCCTTGTACAAAATGAAGGCAGAAGTCCATTCCACAGAGATGGGCCAACAACAGCAAAAGCCCTCTGCTGCGCAAGGGAGACTTAACACGAGGAACAAATTGCACATTTGCGACACATTCCCTGTATTAATCCTTTTATTCTCAGAATATCTGTCAAATTATTAGTACAAACTGACACATGATCATAATTTCTCAAGAAGAGACGTTGGAAATGAGATGATGCTTTCAAGACTAAACTGACAATGGCATCGAGTACACTGTTAACTTAAGCATTTAGCCTTTTTACGGCCAATGTCAATCTCTTCAGCCTCAATCATTTGTAAACATGTGAAACATAAGGCAGACAAAACTGAAAGACCAACGAATACAGTGAACCAATCGGCGTTCATTATTCTTAGGTCAAGTCAGTTTATTAAGTATTTCAGATCTAAGAGCAATGTCAAAGCACAAAGATGTTGCCAAGCCTCAACTGTCAGCCTACAAATAACAATGTACCACTGGCTTCTCCAAATTCTCATATCCAGAGCAAGTTTTGCAGGACATCGATTTAAATGCTATTCCAAAACAACACAGATATTGTTCTCAGATAATAGTCCATCATCCAAATGCTGATAAGGTGAATGACTGTCATAAAAATCCAAGAATAAGAACAAGAAATACCTGAGTAATCTTAAGGATTCCTATTGAAAGCCAAAATTCTCGACATCCAAAAGCCATCAGTTCACAGAGCTTGTTCCTAAACCTCATTCTTCGAATAACTGTAAACAAAACCAACGTAGAAACCCGATCAGACAATTAAGATAAAGAAAAAGTATTGGCACGGGCAATCTGAAAGAAAACAATGCTATAATTGAAAGCAAGGTAAACAACAAGTAAAACTAGAAAATATCAAGCAGAACTGATGACCTAGATATTTTTGGAGGATTTTATATTCAATCAGACGATAAACTGATACATGTAGGCACCTGAACATGTCAACAGAACTTATAGCCATTCGCTTTTAATTTCAAGTGATCTGTTTCAGTCAACCGGTAGCCAAAGCTGCCTCAGTGTTTTTGTAACACAATAGCAAATAACTCAGTAATCCTACTGAACAGTTTAGAGACATACCAGGCCACTGAGTGATGTATTGGAAATGGTGCTAAGCCAAAAATATAATTATCCTGGGTTGCATCAACAGAAACATTGGAGAGAGGTGGCAGAATGTGAAAGTGGATGTATTAGAAGGTGAACAGATCTATGCTTGACAAGGCAAGATGAGGCTGAGTCATGTGCAGAAGGAATGCACCAAGCAGGGCTCTACAGGCAAGAGTGCTCACAGACCAATCCATGGAGATCTAAATAAAGGCACATGTACATAAGTAATAGGTAAAACTTGAAGCCCCTCCAGCAGCTGCTGTTTACTACACACAGAAAAAGGCACAACCTAATCTAATCAAATCTTAAGACTTTTACGGCACCATAATAGCTACTTGTTATCAGTTAAAGGTCGCTTTGATGTTGAAGGAGGCAGCCTATGCTCATAATTCCTTAGACAGGTACAGTTAAGAGAGGGTCATATCACGTGACCCACAGCAGAGCTGATTTTTTCCAAAGCAAAGGAGATGGCACAAAAACAACTCATAAATAGAATAGTCAGTGAAGATTAAAGAAATGTAAAACTTAAAGCAGTATTCTCTTTGGCAGTCTTTATACTAGTTCTCCATTTGGAAGCTTAGAACATATGTGTAAAGTAAAATAATACAATACATATAGCAGCCTTAATCTAATTATAATGCCTCAAACCGTAAGACTGAAACAATGGCAGCAAATGTGTTGTAACTGAATTTGAACATCAAGTCATATCACAGAATTAAACTGATTGTATCACCATGGATTTAATGATTAAGAAAGGCCAATGATACGGTAATTTGTAAATCATAAATTTGGAAAACAGTGACATTCATACAGAATATAAAGTTACATAAGAGCCAAAAATTTAAAAACATTACACTAAAGAACAGCGATTTTATCACACACCATTAAAGAATTTCAATTTATTTACTAAATACCTATACAATATCATTAAGAAACGTTGGCATGGCATATATAATGGCACTATTGTAGTGCTACAGGTCCAACCACAGTATCTTGGAGGCTCTTGAAACTGCACAAAATACTAATCTACAAATCCAGCCAGAACTTCACCAACCACTCAGCGTCACAGGCAAACACAGCAAAACAGGACAGCTATAGAAAGACAGAAAGAAGATCTAAAGAAATTATGTGGAGCCAGTGTCACAATTCCCAAGTGGAAAGTGCCAGAGAACTGCATCTCTTTCACAGCGGTTAGACTGAAATGCATAAGCAAGTGAAGACAAATGTTAAGACATAACAATAAAATGAAATACTTGAGAAAAAAGCTGATTACTGAGCAAATCACTGAGACGAACTGGATAATAAAGTGAATGAAACAATATGAATGAAGGATGAGGCACAAACTTGGAAAGTTCTGGGGAACAAAGCGAAAGACTGAGGGAAAAGATGCACTATGATGGAAATAGAGAATGAGATGGTGCGCATTATGTCATAAAAGACTTTAAATAAGTAAACAACTCCGTAAAGTATCAGTAAAAAGCCTGACTAATACTGCGGCTATGGTTGGAAGTCCGAGAAGGATGATCCAGTGAAACTGTGGTAACATGATATGCAAAATCAGTCAGGATAACAAATTTATCATCATTTTAGAACCTTAGAAACATGAGCAATGCTATGCAATACAGCCTCCAGTCAATCAGGAAATTCATGCCAGAGCAAGTATTTCATATTTTTATTTTCTGAATTTTTGCAAATCACCATACTAGAAGGATGAACCGATACAATTTCAAGTCTGTAGACTTTAGCACAAAGCCCTTTCATAGAAAGGAGTGCCGTGCAGATAGAAATGCTGCTGCTTGGAATGAAGATGAAAGGAGTTTGACTCAACCTCCCATAATCCTTATAAGCATACATCACAAACTAACCCCAGACTATCAGAAATGAGCCAGTGCTATCAACTCTGAACCACCTGCATTGCTTCTATATTAAATGTTGCATTTTTCTGCATGAAATTATCAATATTCATCAACTAAAGGCATAAGCTAATAACAAAATATTATTTCACTATCATGCCAAGTCTTACATCCTCCTCGGTATTAAATAAATTCAAGTAATGATTACATTCTGGAAATCCATTACAGCTTGATGTTTTGGAGAACTTTAATGAAGCAATGGTTTGGCATTCCTCCTAATTCATCTCTGAAGTTTATGGGCTATTCATTAGGCATGAGCAAGCAATAAATCTACTCATGGCTGCACTAAGCACTACCAGAAAATATAAATGCCATTAAAGCCCACTAGAGCTATAAATTTGTGATTCATATTCATAATTAATGTGGTCTGGCTACCAACAGAACAAACAGTTAAAATAGAATCCATTAAAACTCTCTATGGCAATCATTTCCACTTGAAAAATGCAGAGAACACACAAATTGTTTTTTAAACAAGTCAATGAGTGACTGAATCAACTAATAAATTCTTACAGAATAAATATCCAATACATAAATCAACTTATCAAAATATAACACGTTAATGAATAAGCTACTGGAATTCAGTTATAAATGAGAAATACATTAAAAAAAATCAGTATAAAAACAAATAATGTAACAATTCACTGGACCAACCAAAAAAGGTTCAATTAAACACTAGCAAATACGTCTGCCAACCATCATTCTTAATATAACCTAAACTAATCAGAAGCTGATATGGCTTGAACTGTTAGTTCCTGCTATTCAAACACAGTCAGTGTGTCTTGCAACCAGATAGTGTAGTTCTTGCAGGATCAAAGAAGTCTCTGGCTGTAGGCATAGCACCATAACTGTCTGACATAAAATGTGTATAAGCAATCCAACCAAACAATTTTCAAACTGCACAGCTTGTACATGCTTGTACAATCAATTAAAACAACAATTAATTGGAGCTGATAAATGCCAGAAATAGTCTGAAAGTATTCAGAGCAACTCTGAAGAGTTTTCCTCGAAGCAGCACAACATAAATGGGCAATTACAATCAGCTTTCACCTCTACATCCAAAAAAGGCTAGACCTAGTTACAGTAAATCTGAAATTGACAAATCACTGTTGAGCCACTGTACCCATTTGGACGGCTTGCCCAGCTGTTGTTTAGGATTGTTTACCAAAAGATTTTGCAAACCAAACAGCATAGATGATAACTTATTATGGAACAGAGATAACCTAGAAAAGCACATGACCATTACCTTATCTTCTGTTCTTAAACATCACAGCAACCCTTAACTATAGCAGGCATTTATCAAAATACTGCAATCAATAAAATTGTGCAAAGGTTGTTTTCACATCCTGTCAACTCTGCTGGTTTCCACTACGTAGGCTTACATCAAATGACCCTGCCTGGGAAATCGGGTCAGCTACACTTAACAATGATTACTCCAAATATCCATCAACTCTGGACATCTTTTTCTAGCTTTTTGTCAGTGTCAACACTGACAAGTTGTTTTTTTAAACAGACTTCCATACAGCAAAACTTAAACAGCCTCCTTCATGTGATTCTACACATGGATATCAGGCAGATGGCTTTTCAGGTCTCGGTCACTAACAGACCTCTTCCCTTCAGCATCCATCTTCTCTGTCTTTCACAGTCTTACTCATCCTGTCACTCACCACTCACTTAACCTCTTAAGCCTATTAGCTCAGCTCTGAATGGCATCAAATCAAGCTCTGTCCACCTGCTTGCATCAGAATTATTTCCTCAATTTATCTACAGTACCTCAAGCAAGCAACACACCATGCATGCAGTTCATCAAATCATTTGTACCTCAGTTCTGTCCAATTTAAATTAATCCAGTATCTGTTTTGGTGATATTAAATTATTTATGTAATGTAACTGGAAATTTATATAGGCTCTTCCTCTGGAATTCTTACATGGGATTACATATTTTCAACCATTGTATCAATAATCAATTTCTCATGTCATGAGGGATTCTTCCCATCTGATTTTACTCATGCCATAAAGAAACCTTCTCTCGACCCCAGTCACCTGTCTAATTACAGACCCATCTCAACTTTGAATTTTTGTATCTAAATTCTTGAACAGGTAGTTACGAATCATGAGCAAACTCACCTGCGTTCCTACTCACTAATATCCCCTTTCAGTCTGTCTACCACAAGTTTCACTCAACAGAATCTGCCCTGCTTGTTGTTCATAATGACATCATGTGTTCTATGGATAAGGGTAAGGTAATGTGTTCTGTGGATAAGGGTAAGGTAATGTGTTCTGTGGATAAGAGTCAGGTAATGTGTTCTGTGGATAAGGGTAAGGTAATGTGGTCTGTGGATAAGGGTAAGGTAACAGCACTAGGTCTTCTTGATACGTCTGCTGCTCTTCATGCTGTGGACCATTCTCTTGTTTTGCATCATCTCCAGAACTGGTTTGGGTTTTCTGATCCTACCCTACATTGGTTTGCTACTTCTCTTAGTCCATACCCACAGTCTGTATATTTATTCTACTGCTTAGCAGACATGTGGTGTTCAACAGCGTTCTGTACTTAGTCCTCTTTTGTTTACACTATACACCAAACCAAAAGGTACATTACCTGACAATCAGCCAGTAGGATATCATTAAATGCTGATGATACTCAAATTTACATTTCATTTGACAGTTTGTCTTGTCACTCCTTTGTGCAGCTGTTGTCCACTGCCCTTGAAGAGGCAAGGTGCAGTCTTGAATGGCGGTTATCATACCAGAACTGTTCTTGGTGTAAGTGCTTTTGCAGCTGCTGGACCTTTATTTTGAACGCTCTTCCTGTATCTGTTCATTCTGCTCAGTCAACTGTGTGTCATTCCATTCTCAAGACGTACCCTTTTCAAATTGCTTATTCACCGTATGCTGCCTCTACGTCTTAGTGGACTTATCTTTTGAATACTGACCTGACTGTGGTTTGCTTTTTCTTCCAACATCGGTTGATGACTTGTGCATTAGAGACCAGCATGATGGAAGTTATTAATTAAAAATAATAATTAATTTTCAAGTGCTGACAGAGTTCTCTCCGAAGTCAGTAATAAAGACAGTTCTATGCACACAACAGCCATGTCACTTAAAAACTCCAACATTGGCAAAGTAATAACTCTTCAAATGTGCACAGATTGATTTATCTATGCTCAATTTCCTCCTCCTGCTGTCTTTGAAACTGACCCCAATGCAGTGACTTCCTTATTTACTATTGCACTGCAAATCAAGTCTCTTGAGTTTTACTTTATCGATACTAAATACATATGAACTGGTGGGACTGCACTTCATTTCTCAATACCTGGTGGCCTTCATACCTTGACAAGCACTACCAGCACAGCACCAGTATAGAATTTTTAGAAAGCATGCTTAGGTACATTGTAATTCACACGAGTCCATCAGACGTCACCTTGCTGCTTGGCATTATGGACAAGACAGATGGCAAGCAGTGCAAAAATATGCAGGTTAACTACTGTAGGTGGATGTTGACCAACCATGGAATATCAGACCACTGAAGTCAACTCAGCCCCTCAAACGTTCTGGGTCAGTAAACAAGCACCAACATGAGTTTGGAGGCTAAAAGGTGTCCTGCCACTGGACAGTCACGGTTGTGTTTGCACTTCAGCCATAATAACCTTGAAATGCTGGGACCAAGCTTCTGATAAGTTTCTACAGAGACCTTTAACCTGTGTTACCTTTACCTCTTACCTGCAAAACATTTACTGACAGGATCTAATCAGGATGGCTTTTACGGTCACTAAAACAACCGCATCATAAAACAAACAAACAGAACCTGACAGTCAATGGTAGCCCACAAATTACAAATCCATCACTTACTTATTATACTTCATTTCTAATCATTTCACCTGTCATTATTATTATTATTTTTATTATTATTCAGGAAAACAATCAATCATCAGAAACTTTCAACAACAACAATAATATTCATGACACTACAAATAATATTTATGATATTACTGGTTTTAGAAGTTTGAGTCTGAGTGCATGTAACATATAATATGAATGGAAACCAACAATAAAATCAGTTTAAATACAAAGGCAGAAAGTAGAATAGAGAGCGGTCTAAGAGTTTGAAGTCTGTATAACATCAACAAGAAAAAATGAGAATTACTTACATTCTCTTGTTTCCCCAGCTTTTAAAAGACCATGAAGGGCATTCAAATGGAAATAAAGAAATCTTGAGACGACGCAAATGAAGATGACATGAAGAACTGACCAGCTTCAGGCAGCACAGGCGCCTCTCTTCTTCAACAATCAACTAACACATGGCTTCTACAGTCCATGTTCTATTTGCCACTGGATCTGGAAAGCAGCACATCTACCTAGAGCCATCCAACACAAACTACAGATTCTCCAGACACACACACACACAGTGTTCACACCGACAAAAGTAATTACCTCACTTTAAAAAATAATGTCTGCTAAAAGCAGACACTTTTGGGCAAAAAGCACAGCTTCACTAGGCAACAACATCACATCAAGTGTGACACTTTCTGTAAACATGACAACAGCACAGAAAAGAGTAGCATCTCAGGGTAATTAGACAAAACACGGACTCTTAGAAAAAGTGGTATTCTGTAGTTATGGGTAGTCAATACATGAGCTGTGAGTTCAAATCCCGGCCAGCACAGAAAGATATTTCGGCATTTCTGTTCCACTGGTGCCCTCCAACAATATCAGCAATAAAATGCGCACATCAATAGCATCCTCTAAAAGAGTAGATGTGACAGTGCTGAAAAGGAATGTTCACCTTGCCTCATTTGCACAGTCTAAAAAAGAGAACCTGTTTGCGCTTCATACCCAAGTCAGCCTCAGGACTGGCTAAAGGGACGATGTTCTTCAAGCAAATAACAATAATGAAGGTATTTTGTAAAGAAATACTAAATTTGTGATTCATGTACCCAACCATGTTATATCAGAATCCATGTTATACTGAGGCAAGTAGTAAGGAGGTTCTGGTTCTGGAGGTTTATGATTATTCTGGCCTTACGAAAAGCACTGGGGTCATTTGCACAAACGATTCATATAACACCCTGGATACGTTTATTAGCTGATAATGCAAGACGAATGTTTGTTTGGTAGGTATTGTGTTTGTTACATTTCTTGGGCTTTTAGTATATTACGATTTTAGGATGAGAAAGGGTGAAAATCCACATTTCCTTCCAATTTAATGAGAATGTGGTAAAAAAATAGCGCCATGGATATGCTATAAAAACAGATATGTCTGTGACTGCATCCAATGCAATCTCATTTGCAGAGACATTCCTTTTATCATCTGAAGCAAGTAAATGCTTAAACAAATCAAAATCCCCATAGCATTTAGAACATTGTAATTTAATCAAGAGAAACATTTAAAAGCCACATTTGCATTCAGTTTAATGAGAATGTAGTAAAATAAATTGTGCATGCCAGTTCAGACATTTCAAGACATGGGTCACTGCTTGCAGACCACACAGATCTTAGAGGCATACATCTGTGGTCTCCGTGGGCCTACACGGTATAAGCACATGTGGGCTACACCAAAACCTTTTTATAATTTTTCTTAATTTCTGTGTGTAATATACGTGTGTAGGTTATATAAGTGTGCAGGTTAGACGCGTATTCATTTGCACTCTACACTGTTATCTTTTGACACGCTTTCATTCTTCTGGAAGACACAGGATCAACCAGCAGACCTAGGAATAAAAATTGCAGAACTGATAGCTAGTGTTTTTAGGAAGCAAAGTCTCTAACTGAATTGTATATGCAACCTTTGAAAATGCTGCTTAGCTCAGGAAATCCAGAGTAAGGTAGAAATAATTATCCCAGCAATTTGGGCATTAATTCTGTGACAATGCACAGAAACTCAGATGCTCAAGTAACTGATAATAACTTACCATACAGAACATATACAAATGTTCAGATACATACACATAAACTGGCCTATGGTATACCCTGAAAATCCAATACAAAATGTAACCTGGGAGTCGGTCAGTACCAAACTGCAACAAAAATTTTGCTAAAACAATTTTACACACAGAGTGGGCAGTTGTGTTTAGATCTATCCTTCCAGGTTTTGGAATTTGAATTCACACGGTTGTCATTCTGTGTAGTGACAATGTTATAATTATGTGGCTAATTATCGCTTTGACAGCTTGATGCAAATGTGTGTTTATCAGTGTTTACTATCAAGTTTCAGAGATAGGGAATCACAAGTGCTTGGTTTCCATGGAGCAACAAATTTGCACAACTGCAGATTTATGCGGCTAATATTGCTTGGCTGGATAAAACAGATGGTATGAGGTGCATAGCTGCATTTAGATTAAAACTAAGTTATTTTTCAGTGTCCTGATTTAATGATGGAACTTCAATTAAGAGATTTCAGGTGGGGATCTGCACTGAAAATAAACTGATGAAATTCATTTGATTAAACTCAAAATAAACTGACCACCATTTCAACATGCTCGTTCTCTGCTATGGATTCACTTTGACATTTAAACAGCATATTAATATTTAATATAAATTTGAATGGAATAAAACATATCACGGCATTTATTAAAATATCTTTTAATTTTGTTTGCTTTTTCACACTTTGCTGCCATCTTCAAGCAATATTAAAATGTTTCCAACTTGCAAGATTTTTATTGCATCAATGTTCTGGACCTCTAGATCATAACATACCCTAAAGCCAGTCTAAAATCATTGCTAGTTGCAACACGACGCTGTCTTCCCAGAGATGACATTCAGTAGCATATCACTGTTACTTGATAGAAAGTGCTTCATTATTTTCACACATCTTAAGTTAATATCACAAGACTTTTTATGTTGTTTTGACTGTACTGTAATAAACAAGTGCCACATCAACATCTCCCATCAAATGTAGAAAGAATTAGCATGAGCATTATTAAACAAGTCATTTATAAAATGCAGCGATCATGAAGATAGTGGCTAAATGCATTTAAGTATGTCATCACAAGCCATTACCTTAATATTTCCAGTTTAACAGTTTGGCAGCCATGTACACGGCTGCATCATATAAGTTATAACTAAAGGCATTATATCAATTTGTGGTGTTTACATGTGGTTTTAATGGTGTGGACTGGCATGATACACATCGCCTTTTTCTAAACACAGTGGGGGCTTTAGCAGGCAGTTTAATTACAAGCATTGTATTTGGTAACTTATATAGTGCTTCTTACAGAACAAGCTACTCAGAGGCGCTTCAAGCATGAGAACCACGGAAAAATAAGAACGTCTTTAAACAAAGAGGTGACTCAGCTCTATCACCAACAGAGACCCTAGCAGGAAAAAAGGTAGTTTAGTGTTTAATTGGCACAATCACTGGCAACTATATTTTCACAAAGATGCACTGCAGCGATTTAATTAAATGTATCCCAGCATTGGATATCTAACTGTTATTCAGAGAAATTGAACAGTTCCATTGAATTTTCTTTATGAATAGTAAAGACACAAAGAACATCTGCTGATAGGCGCCTGTTCTTCGTATTTCTTAACTAAAATGCTACTCCATCATTTAAAAGGCTTTTTCCTCAAGCAAACCGCAGAAAGCCTCAGGTCTGGATAAACACAGCAGCGTGTGGGAAAATGTCAGATTACAATTACAACTGCACTGAAAGAGAATAAAACTAGAACTTTAAAGTTCTTCAATATTTCCAGTGGCAATCAACGCAATTCTACCAATGCCAAAAACATAAATTTTCGGCTGCATGTGGGGAATGATGAATTTTATCATAATCCTGAAGCCAGCACAAAAGCTATAAATATAAATGAGCTGTTCAAATATATTCTCAAAATAATAAGATTTTAAAATCCTAAAGTAATAATGTACAAGATGCAAGTATCTATTCACATAAAGAAATCAAACTTATCAAATCAAATTACCCACTTCAATTCATTAAGCTGCAGTTTTGAAAGAATTTGCTATAGAAATCACCGACTTCTATAGCAATTTAGGTGTCTTAACACACAAGCAATCAATTTAGCAATAAAAATAGTTATAAAACAGACACAATTTTATCTGTTGGAATCTTGGACAGGAGTATAGTTTTGGGAAAAATTTTATTTTGATAATCAGGAACCTAGGAACGCTTAGTCAGTGCATTTTGCCAATTTGATGTTGGCAATTACAAATCCAGGAATGGATCCATAAATCCACACACTTTCTAAATTTAATTTCAGTAATCCAGAATCTAGGAAAGATTATGAGCTGCACTTTGGCAACTTCATTAATCTAAACGTTATTAAGGAACTGTCGTGAAACTTTAGGTGCTTCCTCTAGATATGATCAGTTTTCCCCACAATAATTCTTTCATACAATACCTGTAGTCCAGATAAAGAATAGATTCTAGGTCTCCTTTCTTTGAACATGTCTGACACCTCACCTTCGACTGCAGCAGGAAATGAAGCCCTGTTAATCTGCAATGGTGGACCAAAGAATTCTAATCTATCTGAAAACTTTTCATGATTACTAATAATGCAATAATGATAAGTTACACTGCAACAGAGAGCAATCAGTGGTTGATTCTAAACAAAATCAAGGGATAAAACAAATTCCAGTCAGTCTGATCCAAACCTAGAGTGTAATCTATCAGAAATAAACAGCATCTACATAAACATCATGCGAACATTTCAGTATTCGGCCATTACTTATAGTTCCTCAGAACAGCAATACTAAGTAAGACAAATCAGAGAAAATGGTTCACAAGTGGTGTACCTTAGGAGTGAGCAAAGAATGAAGGTTTGTAGTGCCAACAGCCAGCAATCAACCCATAATGGGTTGATTGCTTAGTTTTAAAGTAATAAAGTGCTGTAAAAGAAGGTAACATGATGCTTTAAAGATCAGGCATGCATGCACATATGCTAGCATATTTATGATTCTGGTCAAAGTTTAGACTCTTCAGCAGCTGCATGTTGGTTGGGAAAGAGGCCACCAGAAACAACTGATTGCTCCAATACACCAAGCTAGGGTGGAATTTGAGTGGAAACAACAGAAGCTCGTTCGAAGATTGACAGAAAAACAAGAACAACATGCATAATTGCTGCGCAGACTGTGCTCCATCTTATCTCACAGAGTCAAGTGTTTCAGTCTCATCCAGTCCTGGCAGTAGATCACTTTGCTCTGCTGCTTGTAGCAAACTGATAGCCCTGCTGGCCTCAACTTCCACAGTCCACCACCAAAGCTCTGCTCTAGTTGGTCCAACTTTCTGGAATAAGTTGCCTACCAACCTACAACATGAGTTCCTTGTCTTTCTTTGCCCCTATTCCATAAGCACTTAAAAATGATTATGTTCGATCATGGTTCGTGTTGTCAGTTCAGGAGCACCTATGATGAGACTATCTTGAAGATGCGCTACATAAATCTGCGATTACAATTACAGTTACAAGGTTTATGTTCAGCCACTGTCCATTCTTGGTCAAAGACAACCTCAAGATTTCATACTGAAAAGAAAAGGTGAAATTAAGGTATACATAGGAATCATTTTTTCTTAGCTGCCATTTAACAAGCCAGATAAACTGTTCTGCATGATTGGATCATATCCAACCCAGAACACCACAGCCTGCTTAATTGTATTGACTGCTTCAAGAGTATCAGATGTTGGTTAGCGTCAACAGGTCTGGACAGTCAGCATAGATTTGGCTTGGGACATAGCAGGAGGCCATAACATTGAAGCCAACACGTTCAGGTATGGGTCAAAATTCAAAATAAGTGGAAACTAGACATGACTGAATAAACCCAGAGAAATGGCAGACTTTGCACCCATGCAGTAAGAGGCAAAGCCAGTCAAGTAGCTTAATGGACTTCCAAAATTAATAAAACAAAGATGCAGCAAAATTAGAATGCCACCAAAGGAAATAATTGCCAACCATACCTCTGATAACAACTGCTGAAAGAGGCATTAGGAATCATATAGGGATAATCAATCATTCAGGGATTATCCAACCTTATCAAATGTTTATCTTGTGGTTGCTAAGCAGCTTATGGCACAATATTAAGCAGTGCATTGGTGTATCTAAGACAACAGGCATCACATAACCTAAAAGTGCCGTGTTTTTCTTCATAGATGTACGGAAGGTCCCCAAACAACTCTGGCTGCAGGGACAACAGAATTCTAAACTGAATCTCAGGTTAGCATGGTCCATACATGGGGCCTTAAACAGCGTGGTGCCCATTCAAATGGGCAGCAGGTAGTGAAGGATCTCACCCGACTTAAAAAATGAGTAGGGTCAAGGCCATACAGTCACTATGGAAACACGTGCACATATAGCATTAAGCATGGAACTTTAACATTGAGGCCGTCAAGTGGTCTCCCTGTGTTGCATTTTTCCAAGTCTTTGAATGGATATAAATTTAGTGACAGCTTTAAACACACGAGAGAGTGTCTTTAACTGTGACTGGAGTGGCACACAGAACCTCCTAGGCAAGTACAGATGTCAAACTGATGACCTTGAATTGTAACTGGAGTGCCATGCACACATCATCTTAGACCAGGAATGTACAGCTGTGAAGCTGTCTCTGCCTGACTTTTGGATCTTGACCTGGAACTGAACCCTTTTTGTCTATCGATTTTGTTCTGATGAGCGCCTGTGAAAAAGCTGGTCCCCATGACGTGGCTTTCATTGGGCATTGTAGAAATTTTGGGACTGTGGTTACGATTATGACCAGGTTGCGAAATGGAAAACAGGTGAGATGCTAAAGTAATCAGCATCAACATTTTTCTTATCAGCAGCCTAGTACTCCACCACCTCCACTTCGGCAAACAACCGACCTTAATCATTGTCTTCATTATCGCTTTCATCCTTCTGCTTGTGATGAGACGCCAATGCTTTAATGCAACACCCCTTAAACAAGTGCATCTGGAATTCGAATCCAAGTACAGTTTTGTTGTCACAACATGCAATCCAGTAACGGTTGTACTTGTTGCAGCGCTGTTGTCTGGATCACAGCTCACACAGAACATCTGAGAGAATCCCAAAAGCACCATACAAATGCTTTGCTATAGACCACTTTGGTTGAGTTTTTATTAAAGCACAATTACTTTACTTTACCTTACCTTACCCCTCCTTTACCCAGTCAATAAATCTTGCTCCTCTGGATTAGTATTACAACTGTAGAACTACAGAGTTACAACATAGTCAGTACACTCATATCATTTATAATAGAACAAAAACAACACTACTTGGTGCATGTATGTATGTAGTTATTTATACAGCACCCTTAAAGGTGAAATACAATTAAATTAAATTTATGGCTCTTAATGTTTCCTGTTTCCCAGCTTCAATGTGCACTTCCGAAATTTGCAAGAAGAGCTTTATTAAATTATATTTGCAATGTATTGTATTGTAATTTAACAACACATGCACCATTTAAGGTTTTAGAACTATGAAATGTTCAACATTTACCAAAAACTCCTTTACTTTTGTACATTTCAGCAAATTTCCTTAAGTGGAAATAAAGCACAAATTACCAAAACCTAAGATCAGTTGCCATTTCTGATATTTCTGAGAACTCTGTTCGTCTGTTCGAAAAATGATTGGCTCCACGCTGCTCAGAAAAAAATGTGAAATATAATGCTGACAAATTCTTATGGCAATGTTGACAGCTCAATCAGCTGGAGGGCAACTGATAATCAATACATGAAAACAGTCCATATATCCGCAGCAGCCTCTTAAGATCACCTCTTCCGGCTACACTTGAAAATGAAAATCAACCAACGAATGTCACAAAAACCTGGGAGATCATTCACTCTCCATTGCACATTCATGAACCCTAGGTAAACCATGGAACTGAATTAGACATGCAATACTCCAGACTGAAACAATCAATTTCCATTTCGTTTATTAGGCAGAAACTGGGAAACAAAATCATTACTCAAACAATCAGCCTCAAATAATTTTATAAAGATACACCAACAGATTGAAAAAGCAGCACTTTATTTGAAAACTGAATTTTTCATACACTGAATAATAAATTTCTTCATTTGTAAATTTGCAAAAAATGGACCCTTTAGTTTCTTAGATCTTTCTGTCTGGATAAGTAAACAAAGGCACAGCAGAACAAGAGGGATCAAGAGAAATGGAGCTACAGTTAGGAACAAAGACAGGGCTGGATTTGTGGAAACAGGGACAAAGGAAGACTGCAAGAAGACTGAACAATGGATACACAAAAGGAATTACATCATAGATGGAAGGAGACAATGGCAGCAAGTTTGGATAGGTAATCAGTAGAATCCCAGACAGCCGTGTTTGTTGGGCCCACATTTAGCCCTTAGCTGTCCACTAGTTGCCACCAGTAGCACAAAGTGTGCCTATTGCGAGTCCATTAACTGGTCGTGTGGTTTTGTCATAACACACTGAAACTCAAGACCTGCTGCTTATCCCTAAGATGAAAAAAAGCCTCTGCAGATTCAAATTACAAAAACAGCAATAATCATAACAGCAGCAAATTCCTGAAACAGGACAGAAAACAAGCAAGCAAAAAGAAGAAAGACCAGTCACAGACAAGCCAAGTGAGACAGACTGCATCAATGTAAGAAGGATGAATTCAAAGAAAGCCAGATTTATTTTACTTATTTAAAGCATATACTATGTAAGTCAGTAAATCTGGATCCGATGATGGAAAATATGAATCTGATGCTGGAAGTAAATCTGAAAACAATGCTGCAAGTAAATCTGAATCAAATGCTGGAAGTAAATCTGAATCTGATGATGGCAGAAAATATGAATCTGATGATGGAAGAAAATATGAATCTGATGCTGGAATTAACTCTGAATCCGATGCTGGAAGTAACTCTGAATCTGATGATGGAAGTAAATCTGAATCCGATGCTGGAAGTAAATCTGAATCTGATGCTGGAAGTAAATCTGAATCTGATGCTGGAAGTAAATCTGAATCTGATGCTGGAAGTAAATCTGAATCTGATGCTGGAAGTAAATCTGAATCTGATGCTGGAAGTGAATCTGAACCTGATGCTGGAAGTAAATATGAATCTGATGATGGAAGTGAATCTGAACCTGATGCTGGAAGTAAATCTGAATCTGATGCTGGAATTAAATCTGAATCTGATGCTGGAAGGAAACCTGAATCCAATGCTGGAAGTAACTCTGAATCTGATGATGGAAGTAAATATGAATCTGATGATGGAAGTAAATCTGAATCTGATGCTGGAATTAACTCTGAATCCGATGCTGGAAGTAAATCCGAATCCGAAGCTGGAAGTAACTCTGAATCTGATGATGGAAGTAAATCTGAATACGACGCTGGAAGTAAATCCGAATCCAATGCTGGAAGTAAATCTGAATCTGATGCAGGAAGTAAATCTGAACCTGATGCTGGAAGTAAATCTGAATCTGATGCTGGAAGGAAACCTGAATCTGATGCTGGAAGTAACTCTGAATCTGATGATGGAAGTAAATCTGAATACGATGCTGGAAGTAAATCCGAATCCAATGCTGGAAGTAAATCTGAATCTGATGCAGGAAGTAAATCTGAACCTGATGCTGGAAGTAAATCTGAATCTGATGCTGGAAGGAAACCTGAATCTGATGCTGGAAGTAACTCTGAATCTGATGCTGGAAGTAAATCTGAATCTGATGATGGAAGTGAATCTGAATCTGAAGCTGGAAGTAACTCTGAATCTGATGATGGAAGTAAATATGAATCTGATGATGGAAGTAAATCTGAATCTGATGCTGGAATTAACTCTGAATCCGATGATGGAAGTAAATCTGAATCCGATGCTGGAAGTAAATCTGAATCTGATGCTGGAAGTAAATCTGAATCCGATGCTTGAAGTAAATCTGAATCTGATGCTGGAAGTAAATCTGAATCTGATGCTGGAAGTAAATCTGAATCTGATGCTGGAAGTAAATCTGAATCCGATGCTGGAAGTAACTCTGAATCTGATGATGGAAGTGAATCTGAACCTGATGCTGGAAGTAACTCTGAATCTGATGCTGGAAGTAACTCTGAATCTGATGCTGGAAGTAAATATGAATCTGATGCTGGAAGTAAATATGAATCTGATGATGGAAATAAATCTGAATCTGATGCTGGAAGTAAATCTGAATCTGAGGATGGAAGTGAATCTGAACCTGATGCTGGAAGTAAATCTGAATCTGATGCTGGAAGTAAACCTAAATCTTATGCTGGGAGTAAATCTGAATCTAATGCACAGATAGTGAGATGAACAGAAACAGAAACAGACTGACTGACTCACTGAAACACATGCGTGCAGGCAAAACAGTCAGAGGCACACAGTCATGCAATTAAGAAGGCAGAAAGACAGACGGGGCATATATCCAAAAGGGAAAATGAGCAAAATATCATCTCACCTGATAATTGTTACCGAAGATGGCTGTGTAACATACAGGGAATGAACATCCTTTGCAGCCAGTTACACATCATTCATTCATTTGCTCATTTTTAAAGCCAGTCAATCAGATAATCAGAAGTCAGTCAGTCCATCCATCAGCCTGTTAAGTGTCACCATCAGCAACTTTGGTGGAGTCAATCAGCTGAAGAGAAGGCTCTGTGTCATTTTAAGCATCACCATCTGTCTAGGGCTGCATCTTCATGGAAACCATGCCAGTGCCACATCAAGCATAGTCGCCTCTGCAACTCACGGCAAACCTACTGTCCTCATTTACATCAAGAGTAAATATAATATAAATAAAAGCAGAATTATTATTTCCAACATGACCAAAAACAGTACTATTACAATTAAAAATCATTAAAAAATTGCAGCAGGTTAGACGTATCACCACCAATGCTTAGCATAATCAATTTCAACAGTCTTGTTATCACATATATGCCCTACCTGTCTGCTGCAATTTTTGCTATTGTTATAATCACAGCATATTACTATTAATTCCCTCAATAAAACACCAACTTTCCCAAGATATCTTTTCTGCACAAAGAGCTACATAAATTCATCATTTAAAAATTACACAAGAACAATGCTTGTCATCTTTATAATTGAGTATTACAAATAAAATTAAAATTATTACCAATATTAGCACAGTCATCATAATCAATAGCAAGATTGACATTCCCAACATTGTTACTTTACTGTAAATTTTCCTTTAAATATTATTCAAAAAATCATAATTATCACGGTAATATTTTGTCAACATGAGTAAAACTTATGATGCTGTGCCATGCCTCTTTGTCTTAGACTCTTCCTCTCTGCCACCTGTTGTGGTTCAAAATCACGAACACTAGTAAAATGATTTTTTCATTATTCTCATTAAAACTAGCACCATCACGATACTGAAACAATAAATGATTATTAGCATCTACTTTGTGTGTGATCCAGAAGACAAAACTGAAATTTGACTCCATTAATGAATTGGATGCATCCACTCAGCAAAATAATCCAGGCTTAGGCCTTAACGGTGTGAACAGTTTAAGGCATGTAGTATGTCACTGCAAGAATGGCTTCACATCTGACCATACCACGAATCGATTCATAAACACACAATTGTTTATCAATGGACACGTGTATTACACTTTTAAAACATATTTTCTTATATATGGTAGCAATAAATCCAAGTTAATAATTATTTTTCTTATAAATACCTGCAGTGTGATTAAAATTATTATGCTGGTTGTGAAGGGCTACTGACTGCCCACAAGCAGTCAGAGTTTCCTCAGACCTGATCTAGATGGTTCCATAGAAGCAAGTGTTTTAAAACTGAGATACAAACCAAGATTTATTAGCAGAAGTGTAATTAGTTACCACACATTTGCCAGGTGAATGTAAAAGATTAGCAACAAATTTCTTCTTGCTGCCAAAATAAATGCAAAGCAAACCACCCAATAAGTATTTATAATGCTTTAGCTGAATGAAGAGCATCATCCATTGCCTAAAATGACTTTGCAGTAAAGAATTAGTATTTACAAGTATATCCTTTTCTAAAGTGCTGTGCATATGCATTTTGTACCTTCACTGCAACTGACCAGAATGTAGTGTCATCTATAGACACCAATTTGAAATTAATACTGTGCTTCAAAGTAAAGCGCACATGACTAAGACAACCGTGCTTTAAGTATTTGTAACAACCTTAGCCAAGAATTTCTGAAACATTTCCAAAGCTGCATAAGGGTTTAGAAGTTAGCATACTCATACAGCTAATTACCAAGTACAGAAGTTTAAGTCTTAAACTGTGCCAAGTTAAATTCAGTTTCAAATGGATTTTAGTAACAGTTTATTTGATATTACCCATGACTTAAATTTGTCACACTCTTCCTCTGCTAATTTAAACTGTTCTACCAGAAGCAGCTACAGACATTTTCAGCTTATCTTAAGACTCACATTTTGAGATCTGCTAGACATCCATTTTCCAGCACCTTTATTTTTATTCATTATATTGGCCCTGTGATGATTACAGATCTATACTATCATACCATCTGATTATAGCAATAATAAAATCTGATTTTCCTAAATATGACAATAATTACAGTCATCACCTTATTGTCAATTAACAAAAATAATAATATTAAGATTATTATTGTTGTTATGAAACATTGTAACACACAGTCACACAGAAATGCCAAGTGGAGGACGTGCAGTTAATCGGTGGCGGCCATGGGCATAAGGACTTTGAAAAATCTCCAGATATAATACAACGTATTACATCTGGTGATTTTTCATCTGCAAAATCGCAAAGCAGTATAATAAAGCACAGTCTTTATTATGCACTGCCTGCACTTTCAGTGAAAAGAATCGCATTACAAGCCTACAGCTTCCCAGCAGGTTGCAAGCTGAACAACTCCTTGGAGCTGAAAATTTTTCCAACTGATTATGTTTGTGCACTGTTGGGGTGGGAGGACCCTAGTTTTCCCTGAAGAGTATATTTGGAGCATACTTCGTTCAGGGAATGGAAAAAGAGTGAGCATATCACACAGATCAAGTGTGCACTGATTACTCTGTTCATGCTTGGCATAGGTAATCTCCACTACCCAGCAGCCCTGTCATTAAGGGTTCATTTTATCACCCATGTAAAAATTGTTTTTAGGGACAAATATGATGTTTTGTATTCTCTGTTTGTTTTCTAAATTGGCATCATGGTCACTTTGGTTGCCAAGGAATTTTCCATAATATAATAACTTCTACTCTAGTACCCTACTTCTATCTACTATTTTTCTACCCGAAAATAAACTGGCATTCTACGACTGCTCTACTTACTCAACATTACTTACTTTGCTCCCTCTGTTATTTTCCTCATGGAACATAAGCAATGTATGAATAATAACAAGGAAATGTACGATTAAGATGCTGCAATTATATCATCTGTAAGGAAATTTCAGTGCAGTGCATCTAGTTTTGATAGTTTAAGACACTTGCAGATGTCCAGAATACAGATAAATGTGCTGTAATACAACACAAGTGAATAACCAAGAGGTGCAATTTTTTACAGCTTTGACAAGTGATCCCTAAACAAACCATATGAGCAACACACATCAGGAAGAGGATGACGACGAGGTAGTCTCCACTCCATCTGGGAACTCAGACATGTTACATGTGCTCCAGAGGATAAGGACTACTAAAAAGCCTTTTCCATGATGATCAACATGAGACCAGACGGCTGATCAAGAACCGAACGGACTAGATTTGTCGACACCATCAAGCTCCACACAGCAGGTTGACCTCAGGATAGGACGGTATGGCATTGTTTCATAAACAAAGCAACACCGATTTTGCCACCTGGGAGAGATATCACTACTGTAAATGTATTTGGTCTTCAGTGTAAGACAGGAAAAATCTTCTCTACAACAACTAGAAAGTCAGATTAATCCACAGTGCAAACAATATCATAAATTAAAATGATACAGTTCAGGCTATGAATATTTTATAATAGTTTTTTAAAATTTAATCATCATGCCCCCCCATCTGTGACACAAGATCAATCCTCTACCCAACTCCATCTTCCATCTGTTTTTGCCTGTAAGGGTGCAATGCTCTACGTAAAAGGATTGTGGAGTGAATCTAGGACCCAACTATGCCTCTCAGATCTGTATCTTGGGCTAGTAAGGTCCACAGATGTGGACAGAAATGGGATGGCGTCCATTCAAATGAGTAGTGGTGGTGAAGGTTCTCAAGTGATAAAATTATTTTCAGCTGAGCAGAGTCAAGGCAGTACTGTTATCATAAACACATGCATATACATTACGGTTGTTCAAAAATTTTAACTTTTTAACTAGCATAGTTTCTAGTTGTGCTCCATTTGAGAAAGCCAAGTAACCTGCCAAAACATCATGTCATTATGATGAAATTTAGGGGTTGCTCGATGGTCGTAAAAGTTTCAATAGTTTACGTAAAACGGCAAATTCAGCAATGTTTTGACAATACATCAACAATGCAGTTTTACACTAGTGATATTTATACAGCCATTGGAAGACACATACGTCATGATCTCGTGCAAATAATGTTGTTGTCTAGCTTCAGCTGCAGTTTTACTGTCACATAATTATGGGCATTTTATTGTTACATAATCATCCTCGCCCACGATCATTTTATTGTTAACCATCTGCTGATGGACATATGACATGTTAACAAATGCAGTATTTGATTGCTTACTAGCTGTGTAGGCCTTCAGTGCACAACTGCTTGCAAAGTGGGGCACACGCTACTATGGTCTATGACATCTTGAATGAGTATCTGCATTTCCAGCCAGTTCATTCTTTGCAGTTGACAGAGTAAAGTTGGACACACATGCAACTGAACGTTCAGTGGTATCATTGATCACCTTCATGCTATCAATAACAGTCTTTGCCTTAAGAAACCACCTGCAACAAGTTCAGTTCTCAGGGTCACTTCTGACAACAGAGCTTACATAAGTCCTAGATAATGCAACACCAATATGGAGGCTGGGGCGTTCGACTCATAGAGCTCCTTGCTCTCCAGATCTGTGCAAGATTCCAGTCCAATGCTTCGAACACTCCCGTCATCTCCCAACTGCTACATACTGTCAGTAAGGAGACGCTTGTCCTTCACAGATTACTTGTCTGAGAACAAAGTGTAATCAATTCTGCTCTAAATAACCATAAATCTTTAATAGCAGCATCAGACACAGCCTTGATACTTACGCATATTGTCAAAGCTGTTTATAGAGCTGTAGGTCATTCATTGAAGCATCTGCTGCAGTTACAGGGCATCAGATATAATGCTTTTACATCAATATGGCTCACAAATAAGCAACATTCTGTCAGATGTCTTGTTCTGCTGCTGTTTAAACTGATCTCTGAACAGATTTACAGTGTAAATCATTTGATATGAGATGCAGGGGACTTAGCGTGAAGAATTCATACTAAACAAATCTAGTCTTAACTGTTATTTTAAAACAGTGCTTTACATTTTTAATATAAACAGGTATATGTAGGAGGGAGTATTCATTTCCTTATCTTTACAGATACAATATATTGTATACACAAAGTTCAATGGGCAAAGCACTTGCAATGGAGCACATGCATTCACTACACAAGAATACACAGATTCATATCATTCTTCCCTATGTGGTAATTAACTTAAAAGATAATAAAAGATAAACTTGTAATAAATTAAAGATATTATCACTAAAAAGCATAGCTCTGCCACTAGATTGGTCCAGATTCCATTTACTTCTGCCATAACAGGTGGCAAATGTCTAGCACAATGTATTTAAGTTAGTACATAATTATAGTGGCACATATTTTATTCTGTTCTACATTAAGCATTGGGTGCGTGCAGATGTGACGTATCTGCCTTAGTGTTTGCACTGCAGATACGGCATAGTTGCATTCACCCATCGAAAGGTATTTTACAACTGATGCTGAGAGCTGGCAAAGTTATAAATGATGTAGGCACAAATGTAAAAGCATTGGCGTCAAAACCCATATCCATGGGACGGCTTTAGAATGATTTTGAAACATATCCCACTAATGAGCAACCCCAAAATTTTGTTTTAACAGTAAAACAGTTTTTATTCCTGTATCTATGACACACAAGGAACAAAACAAGCTACTATGCATTCAATTCTCATGCATTTATTTCTTCTCCATTGACTTCTGAACAACCCCAACATGTACACAGTGTGTTAACAAATGCATTACTTACTCATTCACTTATACATAAACACGTGCCTGATGATGAATCAACTTGGATGTTCCACCCACCACAAAGTAATCTCAACTAACATTATCATCATTACCCTTTATCGTAATTGTTGTATGAACACAGGTAAGGGCTGCGCATGTCGGTGGCCATAATGGTCGTTGGCTGTCTCCGTGTCATTTTGACAGATTATCTTGACTAAATGTAAATCTGCTTGGCAATTTTAGCAGTTCGGATTTTTACTGTTGCTGAGTCTGCAGGTCAGAATTAGTTTTTGTTTCCCAACATGGATTTATTACATTTCAGATGTTTTTTGCATATCATCATGACCTTCCGTGAATGGAATGGTCCACCCACAGAGAGTGGACAGGATTCCAGCTTGACAGCCTAGCCTCACACCTACGTACATGGTCTGTGCCGGGAAATCTTGGATACGGTGAAGGAAGGGCAAAGAGAGTCTTTGGAGTGGCACCGAATGTCAGTTATGGAATGGCTGGCAACTCTCTTAGTTCTCTCAGCAATGTTTACTAAGGGACAAATGTTCTGTTATTAATGACATTAAATACCATTAAGGCCAGCACAGACAGCGCCTCTGTAAGGTACTTAAAAGGCGCTGTATCAAGTTTTTGTTACATTATGTTACAGACATAATATATTCAAGAATGGTTAATCTTTTTAAAATACATCTTGAAAAATTTCCATAACAAGACAGCAAAGTAATTGTACAAAATCGTCTGGAAGCGGGCTACAGCGCAAGTGCTTTGACATCAGATTGCACTTTCTAGCCATGCTAAGACTTATATAATCGTATGCTAATGTATTTCAGCATGACCCTCTTAACCTGCGGCTTGTTAATACGCGGTTGCAATGTCTGGCTCCTGACGACCGTCCATAAACAGATCTGCACTGTATATACAAAATGCCCTGTAAAACATGTACATGATTTGCTATGACAAAGTCTCACCTCTCACCATAAATTTTTCCATAAACTTTTGAAAATATTTTGGTCAAACATCTCCATCTATAAGTTTTTAATTAAAACAAACATATTTGATGCTTATAAGTGCTTAAATTTTAAGGACTTTTGCACTAAGATGAGCATAGAGCAGAAATTCTAATTTTTTCTGCAATCATTTGTCACCCTGTGTTGAATCACAAAGACATATCACGCATCATTCGTAAGGTCATTTTCTGACACAATTATTCTCCCTGGCACTAGCAAATGAGAGCTTTATTTAAGGGTTACGAATAAAGGTAGGGAAAACTATATTTACACATTAGCCTATTTACATATTACCGCACTGCATGACATAAAAGCAGTTATGCTAATAGACAGCTCAATGTCGGTCAACCAATAAAATCAAACTGAGGTGCTACTTATCATCACTGTATGGCATAAATTTGATTAAATCATTAACAGTGAAGTTAATGATTTAATCAAATCTATACCATACTTCTCACAAATGTAATTTTTCAAATGTTGCTGCCCATATTTAGCACACTGTTCCAAGACATTAGCCAAATTTCATTGGAATAGGTGTATTATAAGTACTGACTAGTAAGGAGATAACAAGTGCCACCAATAATTTTATAATTGCATTTTTCTCAGAATTAGAAATTTTATCATCATGGTGTTCTGCTGATAATATCTCCAAAAATACTTGGAATATTAATATAAACGATACATCATTGTAAACAGAATTTAATTCACTAGGTCATTAAATAAACTACAAAAATATAAAAAATCTGACTTAAGATTCATTTTGTTAGAACCTATCACATATACCTTATGCAAAGATATGCTGGATATATTTATGGATATGTTTATAAGTGGACATACTATTATAAGAACCATGTGATTTGAATGGATCTTTAAATCTAGACCAAATCAAGATTGCTGATTTGATTTGCGCTTAATTCCTAAATTCAACCAACAGAAAATTAGTTATTTGCAGATACCTACAGAAGTGCTATATAAATAAAATGACATTCAAAAGCAGAGATGCACCAAGCAGCAACAAAACGTCACACAATGTCACAATCAGTCACAAGATCTTAAACAAAATATAAACACTTACCTGGTGAAGTCTCATCTATTATCGTCTGCATGATTGCTGAACAAAGCTTAGTAACAAGTCACAAACTCTCACTGTTATCTGCTTAACCTCAAAACCCTGATGAAAAATTAAAAGTGCCCAAACAATTATGGAGACCAAGTAAGTTTTGAAAAAGATGCAAGAAATGTTCCTACTAGATTAATGATATAAAATACAAAATCACAATGAGCAAGACAAATTCTTTACCAGACCGCATCTCATCTGTGGCAGTTGTGTAAGATACTGTTTTTGCTTTAGTGATTCATCCTTGCCAGTTCAAATAAGTAGTCTAAAAATGGTCTCGGCTAGCAAGCCTGAAAGGAAGTTCACTAGCTGGGATCTGCATATACACAGGAGCCCATCAACAGTTAATTTTCTAGTTAACTGAGCACCAATAGCTAACTGATGAACTTTCTGTTCTTAATTACACTCAACATCATTTAGGCTCACGTACAGAGCGCCTCTGAATATTAACATACTTTTGAAGAACTGCTAAATGAAGAAAATCCAAGGCAGCCGCTAGAGAAAGCCATTCCTCTGGCAGGACCAGAAAATGAAATTACTTGCAAAGAGATCGAGATGGCAATGGAAAAGATCAAAAACAACAAAGCACTGGGACCATCTGGAATGACCGCCAAAATGTTTAAAGCACTTGGACATGATGGCATCAATTGCCTATAAATCATTTTAAATGACTTTATGAAACAAGAAAGGCTGCCACAAGATCTGAAGGAAACTGAAATAATAGCAATATATAAACAAAATGGAGACGTATTGGAATGTAGTAACTGCAGAAGAATTAAGCTGCTGGAAATTGGACTGAAAGTGTACCAAAGGGAGATCGAAGGGCGCATTATGAAACGGGTCAAGCTTCATGATAACCAGTTTGGCTTTAGGCCAGGTAGAGACACAATGGATGTATTATTCATATACAGGTGCAGGAGAAAATACTAGAAGGAAACAACAAGAGATATTGGACAGTCGTAGATTTGGAGAAGGCTTTTGATAGAGTACCAAGAGAGGTCGTATATTGGAGCAAAAAGGGAGTATCACAGAAAATAGTGCGACTGGTGAAATCAATGTACGAAGATCCACAGACTTCAGTGAGGAGCAATATAGGAAACACAGTAAAATTTGAGATTCGAGTGGATGTACATCAGGGATCCTGCCCGAGTTCTCTGCTGTTCATCACAGTAATGGATGCCATATCGGAAAATGTGAGAAGTACCATGGGATATGTTGTATGCTGATGACCTCATAGTGGCAGACGACGCAGCGACAAAGATACAAAGGCATTTCGCTGATTGGCAGAGAGCACTAGAGAGCAAGGGTCTTAAAATAAAAATCAATAAAACAGAGACCATGGTATGCTACAAACTGGATGAGACACTTGTGGTCAAGGACATTGCAGGAAATGCATTGAAACAAGTAGAGACCTTTAAATACCTTGGGTCGTTAATGAATGCTAAAGGAGAATGCAAACACGATGTTAAGAACAGGATTAAGACAGCATGGCAAAAATGGAAAGACCTATCGACAGTATTATGCGATGTCAAAATGCCGGTTCAAGTCAAAGGAAAGGTGTACAAACAATGACAATACCAGTGATGATATATGGAGCAGAAGCATGGACACTGACAAAAGAGGAGAAGCTGCTGGAGAGAACAGAAATGAAAATGCTGCGATGGATACTTGGAATCTCACTGAAAGACAAGAAAAGGAATGAGTATATCAGACAGAAATTGGGAGTGGCATGTACATCTAACAAGGTACGAGAGGCCAGGTTGAGATGGTACGGTCATGTGATGAGGAAAGAAGAGGAAAACTGCATTAAAATACTTATGACAGCAGAGGTTTACGGATGCCACAGTTGTGGACGACAAAAGAAGAGAAGGGGAGACATGATTCATGAAGACCTAAAGCTTTTCAGACTAAAGGAAGAAGATACTGGAGATAGAAACAAATGGAAAAGAAGGACTCATGTGGCTGACCCCTCTCCTAGGAGGGATTAATTCCAGCCAGAAGAAAGAAGAAGACAAAGAAGTACAGAGTACCTCTGAATAGTTTCTCTTGAAGCGACACTGTCCAAATTTCTAATTACAATTACTGTAAAGATAAGGAAATGAATACTCCCTCCTACATGCCACCTGAGTTATAAATACTTTTCAAACATCAGCCTTCTAGAAAGCCTGGGTCTTAACACTGACACATCGGCTTTGCTTCATAAACACCTACTTTGTATGTCTTAAAAAGTGACTCTGATCTACATCAGTGACTATAGCACCATCTCAGTACGCTGTACCATGTACACAACCTGGTACGTGATATGAGGTTCACAAGTGGCGTTATAGCCTACTGTTTAACATGGACTGTCAATCAGCAGGTTCAAATCTCTGCAACAGCAAAAAAGACAAAATTTCCAACAAATTTCACTACAAAACAAGTAAATTGGTAACAGACAAGACTTGCCACCTGCTCTCATCCACCAAGTCTAAGTAATAAAGTCGCTGAAGTCGTTAGCATTTTGTGCCCATGGACTCGTCTCAGGGTTTGCTGAAAGTACTGTTGAAAATTTAGCTGACACTGTGGTCCGACAATACTACAAATGAAGCCTCACTAGCAAAATGCACATCACTGGAGCAATTCTAAATTTCATTCCTGTTGTGAAAAAGGTTAGTAGTTAAAATTAAAAATGCAGGCAAGAATGGAAAGTGGAAGAAAGCACTGGTATTGCAGATGAGAGTGCTTCTGATCTAAGAAAGCTTTTGTGTTTACTTGGCAATTCCTACATAGTGCGAATCTGCCGCATTTTTGTAGGCCACCATTGCTGTTACAAACAGAACAACTTATTCAGGACAGAAATATAAAGTACGAAAAAGTATTTATGGCATCAAGCATCTTCCAAAACCAGTCGTAAGAGCTTAAACATCATGGCTTAAACTTGAGGACTGACACTCTGCCAAGTACTGTTGACCCATTCTGCCAGGTTAGTGAATGCAGCATGATGCATAGAACTTGTGGCCGTGATACAGCGCTCTCCATCTGTCATCCACTTCTCCCACAGAGGCAGATCTTGGCCCTGTAACTTCAAAAAAGGTGCTAGCATAGAAAAATTCTAATTAATAACACTAAATAATTTCAACTGAAATATGTGTGCACTATGACACGTCAGTTTATCAGTCATGTTTCATCAATGATAGGCAAACTTGATTCTTCTCTGAGGTCTGGATGTTCAAACAACTGATAGAGAAACATGGTAATAGTTCTGGCACTGTTTGTGCGGGCGGTCAATGTTGATTGAAGTTCATCAGGTTATATTTATTACTTTTATATTTTATTAGCTTTACATATGTATTTATTTCTATTTTTATAAATTTTTTCATTCTTATTTCTATTTTTATATTTATTATGTTACAGATGGATATTACACATGAGATGGCAACATAGGATCACAAAAGCTGAGATGTGAAGACAAGAAGGTTGCACAAGAACCATCATGAAGCACGTAACGGAAAGGAAACTAAAAATCTCTTTGGAACCATCTCCAAAAGGATAACACCAGGATGGTCAAACAAGTGGTGTTTGGAATAATGGATGGCAGAGGGATCAGAGGTCGACTGAATAGAGAATGGCTGGACGATGTCAGGTACTGGTGCAGGATGGATGTGCACAGATTGAGTATGTTGGCACATGACAGAAGACAGTGGAAATCTACACGGAAGCATGCGATCAACACCAATGGCAAAGAGCCCACGGACTTTAAAAGAAAGAGATATTTATTACTTACATCAAGTTTGAACAGTAGCCCATCTTTATACTATCGGCTATAAGTTACACATACTCGGGAGTCTACTGTACGTGAACAGTATCAATATGGTAAGTCCAGTTTAGAAAACCAGATGACACCAACCTTCAACTGGAAAGTGTTATAAATACAAAAAGTGATGTAAACTATCCCGTATGCTATATTTCTACTCGTTCCAAAATTCAAAGAAATGATTAAATGTATCTCCTATCTACAAGATCATCTAAAAAACATCATTACCTTGAATCAGGAAAATATCATACCTTGACTAGTTGTCATGTTACAGAGCTATTACAAACCCTGACAGAAATATTAGTTGGGACCACAATGGGTCCAGAGCTTGTGGAAGCTGTCAAGAATGGTCCAACGTGGGCCACCTATAGACCCAATGAAAGTGGCTGCAGGAGTAACTCCCATATTGAAAAGACAAATTCTGAACTAAGAAGAAATTTACTTAGCAGCACAAAGATACCGAAGAATTTGGCATGTAGTTGAACTTTCACTGTGTACACTACACATCTACTACAATTCTAGCCATCACATAAGAGAGAATGATGAGAATTTTATCAGCAAAACAGAATGGCAGACAATTTGATAATTTTCTTAAATTATGACAAAATAAAGTGACATAAAAACGGAGATCAGTGATACACTTATTTACATGTATGTGGAATGATTTGATGAAAGGATTTACAATCCTAGAACATCTGGACTACTGTTGACAGACAGGCAGTATATAAATGAATCATGATGAACTTGCCCTTCATAGGTAAATACACTGTAAATTTGACAGACAAGACAGGAACAGACATAAACATAGGATAATGAATATGGTACCATACTTGACTGTGAATATGCCTCCATGTTCTGACCCCCAAAGTTAGGAAACTGACACGTGCCCTGTTATAAACTTACCCATAAGTAATGCCAAAACTCCTGACCAAATGAGGTGTAACAAGCGTACTATCACTAGGCACATGGGAAAAAAAAACTTACGTCATCTCTGGTATAAATTCATCGGCGTATCCATGGGCATGCATGGTAAATCGATATGCAGCAACTGAACAGGCAAGGCACCAATAAAAATCACCACTATGAAGGAAAGAAAGACAAGTAACAGAGTTCACAGCAACACGAAGTCTTGGCGGACAAAATTATCAGCCGAGTGTACCGGTCAATCAGGTCAAATAGGAACTTCACAGTTAGAAAAGCTCATGCTTCCAGGCTTTACAGGCACAAGTGCAAAGTGAAAGGCAATTTGTTAAAACAGAAAACAAATGACAATAAAAACAACCACAATATCTCAAATGGAGTGAACTCACCGTTCTCTTACAGCTGTACCTACCCGTTCTCAATATCCAACAGTCCACGACTTCTTTCACATAACCCGGCCCGCAGCAGCCCACTGTAGTTTGCTCTAAGACCCAGTGGCAAGCTGCTTCACATTAAGAAAGCATTGCCAGCAAGTCACAAACTGTTACTAATACATTAAATAGCTTTGCCAGTGCAAGCAGAAAATCATTCCATGTCTTGCAAACTTTAATCTAGGTATTTGGTCCACACACGAGACAGACTCAACATATCCAAGTGAAGAATTGTTCTGTATGACGAAAACATTGCCAGTCCCTGCAGTTCCAAGTGTGCAGTTCCAAAGGGAAACATTCCCAGTTCTTGCAAATCCAAGTCAAAATAGTTCCAAATCAGTTCACAGGTGAAAATACTTCACTAAGACACATTTGATATTTCTAGGGAAAGCCTGATGCAAATAAAGAAATCAGTTCAAGTGGAATATCATTCCAAGTGAAACGTCTTGCTAACTTGCTCCACTCAATGTCGTAAGAACTGACAATTCCAAATAAGAAATTGTTCAGTTTGATACAAAGAAACCATTAACAGTTCCAGCAGTTCTGAGTAGGAAATAATTCCACATCATGATAGTTCCAGCAGAAGAAAGTTTTTCAGTTGAAGTGGGAAGTTACTCCACTAAGACACACTTGCTACTCGAAGTGGAATCCTGATGCACATGAAGAGAGCAGTTGAAGTGGGAAACTGTTCCACATGTAGACGGAATTGCAAGTTGAAGCATGTGATAAACTAATACTACATGGAAAAATCTTCTTGAATTTATGTATGAAGTCACTTCTCAGCTCAATGAATGGAGATAATGGAGAACCCATAAACCTTTCCTTGTGACTTGTATACAAGCCAGTAAGTTAACATCAAAAAAGAAATCTGTATGTATGTCTGCATCAAGATACTTAAAACAGCACCTTTTAAGTACCTCACAAAGGCGCTATCCACGATAGCCTAAATGGTGTTAAAAGTCATGAAGAATAAAAATTCGGTCATTTAGTGAGCAGTGTTCAGATAACTAGAAATGTCAGTCTAACCCCCAAATTGCCCTCTTAGATTAATGCAATCTTATCAAACTGGCTTGCTTGCTGGTCTATGCTCAGGACAGTTGTGGGATCACACACTTTCAGTTGGGTATCGGGTACACCCTATTACAGAAGGCCCGACTTGCCAAATCACTATCATCTAAATCAGCTGTTAAGACCCACCATTTTACTCTGGCCATTGCAGGACTCCATCTTGGCCCCTAGCAAAAAACATTTATCCATATCTCAGAATAAGATTGAATGACTTAAGGTGCATAATAACTGCTTTAAATAGATAAATAAGATCTTGTTCTGTTCTCTGATTTTAGACAAATTATATCCAATAGCATAGTGGCAAATATCAGATCATTCTGTTTGACACTGTGATCAAAATTTGAAAATCTTGTAAATGAGCTATAAATAATTCTTCCATATGAAAAAATCATGTAGTCTCAAAAACTGACTGTCCAGACAAGGCAAACTATGAAGCTGTCATTAATCACTTAGTGCACATGGTGTACATTGAAATTGTACCTAACTGGACTTTCACACAGTGCCTCTTTAAGAATGTACCTACCAGTAACTGGATTTTCATGTCTTTTACCAACTTCACAAACGTGCAGTTTTAAAACATGCTCACTTCTGTTGCACCTTATTCATAATACACACAGCATCAATTGATGCTCCACCACCTTAGCATTCAAAGTGTCCTGTTTGTTCATAACTGCAGGTACTCACCAAGCTGACATTGAGCTAGCACAGCAAGAACAGTATGCCCATCAAGTACACTATGAGCATACAACATGGCCTTAGAGATGCTCAGAATGGTGGAAATGGCAACATAGGAACATATAGTGAGCAAATACTTAGTTGAAGTTCACTGGCAATATTGTTATCATATGTCTCAGATGATGTCTTTTCTTTTCAAAGTGCCTTAGGACTGAAATCAAATTCAGGGCAACTTTTATCAAATTTTTAACGCTTTCTTCAAACCAACATAAAGTTAAAACAAATTTCTATCATCTCTTTTGATTCCCTATAGTTAATCAAAATTAGCAATAAAAGGCAAAGGAGTGATCGTCCCAAACTTTCTAAATCTATTATGCAGACCAATTCTTCTTTTAGCATATGTGGTTTGTGCCCAGCCAGTTGAAAGCGTGATCACTATCTCTGACTGCTGCTTGAATTTGGTGCACCATCCGTTGAGCCTTGCGCTGCGCATTAGACACTTGCGTAACAGAAGTTTCTCATTAATAATAATAACGAAGATTGAAGAGCCAATAGTCTGCAAGTGACATGTGTTTGCAGACAGACGTTGTTGACAAAGTGTGCCACAGTTTGCACTGTGCCACATCTACAAGAAAGATCAATGGCTTGTCCCCATTTGATCAAGTTGTATGCAGAGCAACCTGGCCCTTTGTAAACCAGTGTAACGTAGACCCAAGTTGTCAGAGGCAAGTTGAAGCCTGGAGAACAAACAGACTGCTCAGCAATGAGGGAGTGTAGTTGCATTTGCTGCCATCCATTTGACCCTCCATGCTGAAATTGCTGTCATGTCCAACCAAACTGGGCCTCTTGAGGAAGGGAGTTCAGGTAGGTGTGAAGTGATGTCTTCAAAATGTACTAACTGCTCAGCAATGAGGGAGTGTAGTTGCATTTGCTGCCATCCTTTTGACCCTCCATGCTGAAATTGCTGTCATGTCCAACCAAACTGGGCCTCTTGAGGAAGGGAGTTCAGGTAGGTGTGAAGTGATGTCTTCAAAATGTACTAATCCAGACCAAGCAGACAAGTACACCCAGGTCTGCAAAGTATTTCTACACTCACTCAAGTTTTTTTGCAAATATCCAAGTACCTGGGAATTTCGGAGTTACTGACAGTAAACAACAGAACTATTCTAATACTAGACAACAATTAGCAACCAGCACACAGTGTACTCATCCACTAACAAAAGACACCAGCAGCCACAATTCAGCATTCACTACAGTAGCTCCTTAGTATCAGGTACCTGAATAAATACAGATACTTTCTACTTCTGCATAACCACATTGAAGGAAGTCCTAACTGATAAACAAGTACCGTTAAAGCTTTGATCGCTTTAACCAATCGACTGCTTCACATCATTATCCAATATTAGTAACTCACTTCTTGGTTAATTGACATCACATCTCATGTCATAGGCCAAAATTCTAAGATTTCAGACAACTACATTTGGACCTGTGCATACTACGCAAATCGTATTATGATGGCTTCCAACCAAAAACTGCTTTTGGACTGTTTCATACTTGCTAGACCAGGGCATGCGTGCAGCTCGCAGTCATTTTTGGTGCCCATGCGATGGTCTTCAGAATTTCACAAATTTTTGGCAGTGAAAAGTTGTAATTATTTATTTCATCTTCACATAATGAAGTCCACACTGATGCACTTTTCCTTACCTACTCTGTGTCTTTCTAATAATAAAGGTTGCTGAGTTTTCCACTTATACCGCCATCTTGAGTTGAAGTTAATTGCTGAAAATTTAAATTAGTAGTAATAAATTGTATCCCATAACTTCAGAGTGTAATAAAGAAAAGAAGTGGAAACAATGTTTTCCAAGAGAAATGGGAAGTTAGCAAATGATTGCTTTACTCGAAGAGTACTAGCTGCACCTTGAAGAGTACTACAAGACACCGCACCACGAAATATTTGAAGCAATCATGGGCAAAATCAGAGAGGAAAACATCAGCAACTTGAAGCTGGATTTTGTTAGGCAATGTCCATCAGTCTATCAAGCAGAAATTTTATATTTTAATACTAACAAGTATAGTGAAGATTTGCCAAGAGCAAATTTTATAATAAGCGAAAAAATAGCCAAATCATTGCAGCGTTTTACAGAAGGCCAATTCCATTTGTTCTGATAAGAAGACAGTTTTAGAAGGCTTGTATGCCAATATAGCTGAAAGATAGGATACAGGTTTTGCAGATGTGCAAACACAATCACTTCAAATGACACACGGCTTCAAAGCATTTTCATTTGCTCCTGATAAGAGTATTTATGTGTTAGACACCATACAGTGTGCAGTATTAGATGTGTAGATTCTCAGCTCCATGAATACAATTTCCCAGGCTACTAGCTTTTTATGCAAGGATAAGAGCAATATTTGGAAACACATACATACATCATACATAAACTGTTTTCTCTTTCATGAAGATGAATCAGTCCATGTTAAGACAAGGTTCACCGATTAGATTGCAACACTTGGAATGGCTTCATCTCAGGAAGTCAATCCTAACAATGAAGCTCTGATTGACGCAAAATGCTGCCAGTTAAGTGCCCAAAGGAAATGACTAGAAGTACATACATTACAGTACAAAAAAACAAATCAACTTCAAAAAGCATACTCTGTTAGTCAACTTCTCCATTTCTAATTAACTTTTGAGTAGCTGAATGGAAAGATTAAGTGATGCGACCCACATTCCTTCCTTCCTTCTGGAACATCTTTCCCTGCACATATCTACTGCCTTGTTTGCCAGAGGTTACTTCAAGGAACATTTTCAGTGTATGTTAAGTTGCAGTTGTTTAAATCTGTAAGACTGCCATGTTTGCAGCACTTGTTTTTGAATTTTACAAGGCACCACATAAGTTTACACATATAACGAATTTTCCACTCAACCAGAACCAAATTACATTTCAATCCTTTAGATAACTCCATCATTCAAGGGTCAGTCATTTCCCTGCACCCATTTCCAATGTGTACCTTCTTTCCTCAATCCCAAATCCCACAAGTGAGAAGTGGGAGCTGCTCATTTCCTTTTCTTTAGGCCCTTGAGTCAGCAATGGATGAATCCCAAGGTCCTAGACATGGGACCAGTGCATCGCAGGACTTGCTGCTAACTTCCAAACTTATCCAGTATACCAATTACACTGCTTGGTGACAGAGGCATGGTCTGTGCAATCAATCCATACCCAACGCTGATTGGGACAAATCCTTCTACTTCTCACACTCCTGTTATAAAATCAGTTTATTCAGCTGTTAAATTTTATATCACACATTTTATATAGTTTCTATAGTGTTGCTATTTTATTTTAATACATGAGAAATATGTCTCAAAGGACTGATACAAATTCAAGTAAGACGGAAACACGACCTTCCGCTTTCAAAACTTCATACATGGAAACCACTCATGAGAAGCTTTTTAATCAAGTGACCTTATTCACAATTCTCCTACTTTTAAAATTTAACTGACAAAAGTTGTTCAGAGCAACTTAGAAATCTATGTGTAAAATTCAACAGCAGAGCCAACAACCAAACTATCAAGTCAAACCATCCAAATCTGTCTATTTTAATCATAAATTTTTTATTAATATTACAAGTAAAATAAAAATATCCAGTGATACACACAAACAACATCGAGACATGACAGCCATTTAATTAACAACATGGCAGTTAGTCATGATGCATTAAAGTTTATATTTACTGTCCTGAAGGTAAATCAACAGAAATTGGACGTCCTAATCTAAGAGCTAAAATGAGCTAAATGCTTAAGGTCTGGCTGCCTCTTCGTCTTCTATGAAACATAAAGTTAACAACAAATGAATACAGTTGCAACACGATTTGTTTAGGGCCTTAAAGAGTGGCTTGCTTTCCTAGTCTGAAGTGTATGGTAGCAGCACAGGTCAACCAAGAGAGATTCAGACAGACAGGCACACAAACACCAATAACACCAAAGCATGTACCTTGGCTGATGCAGCAATGAAATGGGTGTGTATTACCGAGAATTCGCACAGTAACTACTAATCAAAAAACAGGATAGTGTTCAGCAATAAAAGCTTCTTGGCTACATATAAAAGGGCTCTGACCAACCATTCATCATCCAGATAAACCCATTTACACGTACACACTTTCAAATGGCTCATTACTTCACCAATTCTACGCAGCTAACACAACATTACGGAAATAAGAATGAGAAAGTTTATTATTTCTTCATAAATTGTCAAATTTAATGTTTGATACTCGGTATTGGTTGTTTAAACATGGCCTTTGTACTATCCGTTGAACAAGCTCAACAACACTCTTGAAGCAGTCTTAAAATCTTCGCTGTCTCTTTGCTTCAAAGAAGTCCTCTCTCATAGGACCTCCTTCCGGTCCCATCTTTCCACCTGGCCCCATGTTTGCACCAGGCCCCATATTATTTCCAGGCCCCATGTTACCACCCTGTCCCCCCATTCCAGGTGGAGGATGCTCAAAGCGAGCCGGACCGCCGCGCTAAACGGACAAGCGCAGAGAAAAAATCGCCGACAAATGTTCCAAGATCCACGAATCCGATGAAGAACAAGGTCGAGGTCGTTCAAGGTCATCACAGAAAGGCAAAAACAAAATCACAATAACTAACGTTAGACAAAGTCAGCAGAAAAATACTTAGATAAAAACAGTGTACCTTTATATTTTCTCTCTATATGTGAATGAGTCAGTATGTCAAATTTGCTCCCTGTCACAAATTCTAGCTCAGAATGTTCTGCTATGACTAGTATATTTCACAGTGGAGATGAATGTTTGTAATTACTATCAATACATAATCTTTGCATTTCAGGCAAAATTTCTGTATTCATTCATATTTTGTGAGGTTTAAAAAATCTTTCCACAAAGCAAGATTTACACCTATCACTAACTCACTTCTCACTACAAGCCACAAGAAATAACTCAGTAAGCATAATCAAGCTTTCTGTCACAAATCTCTCAAGATCTTATTAGACACCCTCTCCAACTGTCTGCCATACACCCAGCCAAAATGGGCTACTAACAACCAGGGTTTTGTTAGGATGACATTCTGCTGATCCTCACTGAATACAGGCACATGTGCCTATATCATCATACTGATCTTAGTCAGCCTTAGAAGTGCATACCAAAAGATTCTAAACTTGCAACAGCTTTTTTCACCTAATTCTCAGAAATAACAGATCCTCTCTTTCATCAGTGTCCTATTCGTTTAAACTGTGTTTCCTAGCCTTTCTTTAAAAGCTCCAGATCTAGGCAAAACATCACTAAAAATGACTGCAGAATAGACTTTTGAGTCTGAAGGATTTCTCGATGAAGTGTAACCGTTAGGGAAATTAGAATCAACATCTACATCTACATCTAATGGTAGTGAATACCTTTTTCAATGCATTCCCTGCACCAACAAAACTACCTGCATCATCCTCATCACTAAGGTGTAATTTGTGATTACATCATTAAATGACTTTTTCCACTAACATATGCACTATCAATTATTCAGTTAATATGACACTATTTCACATTATATCCACTACCAGTCAATTGCTTAATATAAGATCTTAAATCACACTTTTTAAAAGTATACCTAGAAACAGCAGACTAGTCATGTGTGTATGATGTATGTATGTATACATATGTATACACGTATGTAAGCAGATGCTCTATGTATGTGTGTGACACTTTATATAGCACCTTTTAGGTACCTCTCAAATGCGCAAAGATACTGTCTTGTAGTAACCAGCCAGTCACCAAATATTACTTGGCCTATCAAAGTTAGATAATAATATTGTGTGGTGGTAGCTGACAACAAATGTGCTGCTATGCTAGACAGCTTATGTCTAGCAGTGTTCAAGCCATATCAGAGTTTACTCTTAGCAGACATTACTTTCAAGAGCGCAGAAATCCCTCTATAGAAGATTCTATGACAAGCAATCCAGAAACAATAATCTGCAAAAGGCATTTCACACCAGATTTTACACCTTAGCCATACAGTCATCTGGCAGTAAGTAAGTATGTATGAATGTATGTATCAATACACTAAACATAGCAGCTTTTCAGTACCTTTCAAAACCACTGTCTAGTAATAATAGTATGTACATACACCAGTAATATCAGAACAGAACCAAGTGTAGTATAGTTGTTAGTAATCAGAGCAATGTTATTGTTTCACTGATTGGCAGAGGGCACTGGAAAGCAAGGGTCTTAAAAGAAATATTAAAAAAGCAGAGACCATGGTATGCTCCAAAATGGATGAGACACTTGTGGCCAAGGAAATCACATGAAATGCAATGAAACAAGTAGAAACCTTTAAGTATCTTGGGTAGTTAATGAATGCTAAAGGAGAATGCAAAAATGATGTTAATAACACGATTAAGACAGTATGGCAAAAATGGAAAGACCTATCGAGAGTATTATGCGATGTCAAAATGCCGGTTCAAGTCAAAGGAAAGGTGTACAGAACAATGACAAGACCAGTGATGATACATAGAGCAGAAGCATGGACATTGACAGAAGGAGGAGAAGCTGCTGGAGAGAACAGAAATGAGAATGCTGCGATGGATACTTGGAATCTCACTGAAAGACAGGAAAAGGAATGAGTATATCAGACAGAAATTGGGAGTGGCATGTATATCTGACAAGGTACGAGAAGCCAGCTTGAGATGGTACGGTCATGTGATGAGAAGAGGAAAACTGCATTAAAAGAATTATGACAGCAGAGGTTTACGGACGCCACAGTTGGGGGACGACAAAAGAAGAGATGGAGAAACATGATTCAGCAAGACCTAAAGCTCCTCAGATTGAAGAAAGAAGATACCGAAGACAGAAACAAATGGAAAAGAAGGATTCATGTGGCTGACCCCTCTCCTAGGAGGGATTAATTCCAGCCAGAAGGAAGAAGAAGAGCAATGTTATTGTTTAGCCATTACAGCAGAAAAAAGCAGCAACACTGTAGTTGTAATTCAGACAGTTATTCGTATGCTATGTGGATGTTGCAATGCACAACAGAAATTCTGCTAGTGGTAGAAACCATCTGTTTCACGGAAGTCAAATGCCGTGAGATACGGAATACCATAAGCAGTTTCTTGGAAGAGATAATTTGTCAGTGTTTTCTTGCATTATATTCTGATACAATGCTTTTGCTACAAGCGATGCATGCAGTAGATTATCCTGATGATGTCTGTTTGAATGTTTCAACATCACTGAGGACACAAGAAGTCATCACAATGCACAAGAAACATTCAGGTTCCTTCAGTCAATGTCACAGAAAGCCATCTGTGACAACACTACAGCTGCCAACAAACAATCCACTCCTGAACCACACAACCAAATCTTAACATGGCAGATGTATTATTCTAAGCTTTTCCACTTCACACACACATAAACCTCGACATAACAGTGTCAAATCAGATGTAACAATGTCAAATCAGCTGTATTGCTATATAATCTAAATTCCCATAAATGGTATCCCACATAAAAATGGTATCCCATTAGCAAAGCCTTTGCTAGCATCAATACCCATCAACTATAAATATATATCAATTTAAAATTAAGTCACTCCCAAAATCATAGTTGTTACATAGAGGTTTTGTGCTTTCCATCTCTTACAATTTAAATCCTTGAACCAAAGAAAAACATGACAAGTACTGACAGCATGTTATACATGAGTCATGCATCAGTTAAAAAGCAAGATTTTAAACACATGTAGAATGATGTAGAACTATGTCTATTTAGCTAAAACTAACACTAAACAAGACATTAGGCAACGATTGGCAGTAGATTGCTAAAAGGGCCTTCAATTAGATCTGCACCTCAAGTGCTGTAGCAATCTTTTCACACATGGCTTAGTTGGAAGAACACTTGACAGAAGACAATTGTAAAAGAACTATATAAGTCATCAATTACATCATATTGCATTACATATTACATGTAACTCTTACATCATCAAATGCAAAAAGTAGCTATATCGAAAGGTGGTACATGCAGTCACTTAGCCCTTTGATCAACACACATTTTTTGCCACTGTTCTCCCCATAGCCACACATTTTGGGTGTTTTGCCACTTTCCCCCTACAGCAATATTTTTGGGTGTTTGTCTATATTTCACATTCTTATCTTCACAACATTTTCCCTACTGATGGAGACAGAGCTAAAGCGTAAACATTAATTTTTTTTAAATTTTATTTTAAAAAATATATAGAATATTTTGTTTCTTTGCATCTCCTTAACTGCGTCAGATACACCAGCTTCAACAAGCAACAACAGCCTACCTGTTTACAAATGTATTTTATGATTCTGAAGTTTTGTGATCTATCTGACCACTACGCTATGAGTGATCATCAGTGCTTATTATAGCTGTTGCTACAGTTACTGTTGTACTCTAACAGAGTCCTTGTGGATAAAGTGCAGTTGTTGACAAAAATTGGCTTCAGCAATGCTTAGAGCTGGCATGTTAGTTAGAATGCATGAATTAAAGTTGTTTTCATGATACAAACAGGTTGATTGATGGCAAGAGGCATTCTGAAAGTTTTCTATCAAAAGTTTTTTTTATCTTTGGCTATGCAGACACTAAATGATCCCTATTATCAAATCTGACTGAAAAATCAAACAAATCAATAGTATGGACTCTAGAGATGCTAACACAGAAACTTCTGTAAATCAAAATTACGAAAACGAAAAAGTAAAGTCTGTTGCTCGGCCGCTGTGACTCCTGTGACAACTGATGAACTTAGTTTAATGTGGGCTCATTTACAAAGAATGGATGCTGGTTCTCTTACTTCCAGTGGCTTAAGTAAGAGCACCAGTAACGTCACACAAATGCCTTTGTGGTGAGCATAGAGTTTATTAATGTCACACTAATCCACCAGTATTCAAAGGGTTAAAAGAACTTTTATTTTCCCACATAAACCTCCTTGTAAAGTAAACTTTGGGAGCTATATCAATTACCTCATTATTTTGAGGCTGCAATCTATAGCTGAATTTAATGTATGTCCTATCTTCGTCCACATCATCTTAACTTTCACATTATAACTAGAGTTCGTCGTATCACCTATGATATCTCGCTCAGCCTATGGACACGTGGCATGCTAACAAGTGTCTTACTTACTTATCTATACTGCACCACACTCATATGGCATCATTTGAATAGCAGTGCAGGAAAATTTACAATAAGCCTGCAAGAGGTTCTTATGAAGGTGCTACATAAATTTTTACAATACATACATACACACATCAGCAACATGGTCCTATATAGTGACCATCTAGGCAAGGTTCGAACCCAAACACTCAGCAGTACAAGGCGAGTTTGCAATCATTCAACTGCCTAATCTCACAAATGTTGAGAAAGAATTCACTTAGCGACTGTTGAAATCGGTTGATATAACCGTACATGGGACTAAACGTGTATATAGTCCATTTTTGTGAAAAGTAAGCAAAACATTTAAAGAGTAATTACATTATTCCACTTTGAACATAGTTATACATGTACACATATGTTCTTGTAGAATTTTTCTTGGAGGATTATGCTCCAAGTTATTATTTCATAACCTTTATCAAAGTACCTTAAAATTTCAACAGCATTATTTTTTACAGCATTTGAACACAACTTCAATAATAACTTGATTGAAAAGGTAGGCAGTAATAATGAAAAAAGTATTAAAACAGCACAAGTGGCATTGTTACACCAGACTGACATTAACCTGACACCATACTGTGAACCACTGACTAACAACAGGTTCAGAATCTTTGTCAATTAAAGCCTGCATAACAAGCAAAGACCAACGTACAGTTTAAAAAGTATTTTTAAATGCATTCAGCGAAGACAACAGTTCACTTTATTTTGTCCCAGTTTCAGTGATGATGAATGCCTTTAGTTTACCCCAATTTTAACAAGTGTGCATGTGCAAGGATAAATGAAGCTGCCAATCCCTGCTGAAACAGAGTTAAGTGTCAGATTTTCTTGCAATCCTACACATTCAGCCAATAAACAAAGATATAACTTTTACGTCACTGGTCTTGATATAAAGGTAAATGAAAAGTGATTCACGATTAACTTCCATGAGAACTGACTGGGATTCACAACCTGTCAAAGACTAGCTTGCAGTAGACAAGATAATCACGGGAAATTAACTGCAGCTCTTGTGCTAATATTTACTTGTTCAGCATCATATCTTTCACCAATCTCATTACTTTTATCACACCAACAGACGTCATATCATGAGGTATTAAAAGCAAAATCTAAACATGCTCAGTGTAAAATTTCAAACTTTCACTTCAAATTTTACAAATTGCCATAGGTAAGTTGATGAAGTGTATGTTTGCCAAATGTAAACTGGCCACTTACCTTGAACTTCACACTCTTCGTCCACGTACTTTTTATTGGCAACACGCAAGATCTGTACCTTTGCTATAATACTGTAGTAAATGCATCCACAAAGAAAACACAAAAGAAACAAGAATGCTGAATACGTTACCATCTGCACTCCAATCTTCTCTCCAGGTGGTGGCTGATTGGGATTCATGCTTCCAGAGGTGCTTGGCGGGCCCATAACTGGGTTGCCCAACCCTCCAATATTCCCAGGCATCATGCCAGGAGGAGCTCCCATTTGGTTCATTGGACCACCCTAATAAATAAAAGTAAAAAACAATATAAAAAACAACAGAACCAATAACACATCACATTTAAACAGCCAGCAAGAAAATTTATTTCAACAAAAAGTTTTCTTTTGTAATGTACTTCCCTATCACTAATACCTTTAAGCGATGAACATCATGACCTTCATTCGCAAAGCTAACCAGTTCGCAAAAGACCATTGTCCAACCAAATATAACAGACAGCTAGTCCTCAGTGTTGTCCATCAATTCCGCCTTTGCCACCTGCCTGTTGCGTTTAGTTTTGATAACTAAAATGACAACTGTCTTTTCATAATCCTTAAGCCCATCTGGGAATGACATATTCAGTCGAGTACCACAGTTCTGTATATTTTTTGACTGCCTATTTATCTTCTGTGCAGTAAAGCAATTTTCCACCTCTTACTTTAAATTAATAATGCGCTAGCTCTGTCAAAGAGCACTTGGAAACAAAGTGCCGCAGTTAAAACCGACCAAACACCAGTTACTCATTCATGACACACACCACTGACTTAAACCGCGTCAAGACTTGCACTGACCATTTGTGGACGTTGTGGTCGTTCCATACCAGGGGGCACCGGAGGAGGTTGCAGTGGGGGTGCATTGCCTCCTCGCTCTTGTCTCATAGCCTGTTGTCGTTCATGCCTGTCCTAAATTTGTTCAAGCATTAAACCAAACATAATGAAGCCAAATAATTCTGCATAACGGCTTTAAAGAACCTTTCCAAGTAACAATTTTAACGTAATTCACTGTAATCCAAAATTATTACAGCATGTTTAACGTAAGTTCTCAAAAATAACTCAGTAGATGGCTGCGAGAGAACCCTACACATTGAAATGTTACCCCAACATTTAGCAGCCTAACGAAATACATATTATGACTGGAAGAAGACAAACAGCATCTACTGACTATGCCAAACATGTCACCAGGTTTAATTCCCTCCTCCTGCTGACGTCTCATCATTTCTTCCTGTCTACGCCTTAATTCCATCTCTTGCCTTCGTCTATCTTCATCTTGTCTCCTGAAATGGTGATGAAAAAACAAATGCGAACAATGAGCAGAAAAAACAATGATCAAGCTTCTCAAAACTGGGCTGTATATTTGTTTTGCAAGCCTTTCTTAATCAGTCACTTCTGGGCATTCAGTTCTACCAAGGATTCGAGGTGCAGCATTGACATTTAACCACAGAGAGATTTCTAATGGTGGTCATTTTGTGTCAGTCTGCCAGCCATGATTATTTTACTACAAACTGTAACACTCTAACATGCCTCTAGCACCTGAGCATGCCCAAAGTGACACATTGTGACAGTCTCACATTAAGTAACACATCCAGACCACTCGGTAGCCATCGATGTAGGTTAAGCAAAAGCCATCTTGCAACAAAAACAGTGCTTCACAGCTCAGCCCTACTTAGAAGACCATTCTGACATCCACACCAGAGATGGTATTTGATATGTGCTGTCATATCACGAAAGTGGGTCAGACAGAATGCCTCCTGATAATTCCAGCAAGACAGATGGGACTGAAGAGGTACAAGATTCTTCTTTTCCTCCTCTAACCGTTCCATTTACTGGCACCTGTGGTGGTCTTGCCAATGTTTTTAGACAAGTTTTTTGATGTGCTAAATGAGCAGACCAAACTGTATTCTGAGCAAAGTAGGTCAGCTGCAGAGCAGGCAGGTAAGCCTCACAAAACAAATGGAACCCTGCTTCTCTTCTAAAGGAACATGCATGCATAATCATCAACATTATGGGCTACAGCAACCAAACACAGATGCATTACTCGTCAGCTGATCCCTCGCTCAATGATCCCTATATTGTGGGGATCATGGTACCTATGCTTGACCATATCGCACATCAAAATAACTTTTCAAGTTTTCTGCGTTAAACTGTCCTCCCAAAACTGTTCAGTCCAGTCTGCTGACAGAGACGTTGATCAGGAAGCTTCAGCCATATTCATGGTGATATTCTACTGTCGATCCAACACTCAAGCATTCGTGAAACCAGTTCTTTTCAGAGTAACAAATATTTGAAAGTAAATGTCAGTCTGTTTTCCTCTCTGGGTGTGTCTGGCATGTTGTACTTGCTGCCCAGTTGTTGTGCATCTATATTTTTGATGTTGCTGTCATGTGGCCGTGCATGTTTTTGGGTCAAGGTGGGTAGGGCAACTTTGGGTGCCCAAAACGTGTTTCAAGAACTGGATGGAAGGAATTAGGACACATAATGCTAACGTAGGATGTAAATTTCATGTTTATGTGTCAAAAACTGACCAAGATATGATAAGCAAATTTCTTTACGTGCATTTTTTTATATGTCCTTCAGTGTTTACCATTAAGGGTCTAAATACTGAAAAAACTGTATCTATTTCATTTATGAAAATGTTTTCTAAATTTCGTTTTGGGTTTTATCTGGCATTAATTTCTGCACATAATCTGTGCTGATACAACATATGTTGTCACCAAAAAACTTTGCATATAGGGGCTTGGACATAAGAAATAAAAAAAGTTTGGTGGGGTTACAGTTTGGGAGAGCTTTGGGTACCCCATAAATTAAAAAAACTGGATGGATGGATAGGAAGAGGAGATAAAATGCTAAAGAGTTATGTTTACATGAAGTCTGTAGCTTAAGCATTTACTGAGATAAAACAAATTCAAAATTACTTAACTTATAGGGCATTTCATTGTAAAATCGTTCGTCATCTAAGCCTAGGCAAAATAATTCTCATTTTTAAGGAGTTAAATACCATTAAAAAGTCTAGCCCAGTGACTCATTTAACTCCCTATTCAGAAGTGCATATGTTATAACAAAGGAAACGTATCTTGTTAAATAATCTACTTTGTCACCTTTTCAAAATCTTGCCAAATACACAGCATGTAGGATGTCAAAGAGGGTAGCAAAGACTAAATTAGCCCATTTTAAAATTATAAACTTAACCCCTCAACTCAGTTTGTGGCTTTCTTTCTTTTAAAATTGAAAAGCAAACAACATCATCACCTGCCTGATGCTTTATCCAAAACAACACAAATGAGCGGTACAACTAAATTATCATGCTATCCATGTGCTCGGACAACTGACCTCATTTCAACACGTCTCTGTATCTCCATCTGAGTCTGCTCTTCCAACAAACGAAGCTCTTCCTGACGTCGAAGCAGATCTAAAAACAGTGTAACATATATAGCAATTCACCAAAAGAAAGCAGCCCCTTAAACCAAACCCAACATCACATAAACAGCCATTCACAGAGAGAAAGCAGCCCCTTAAACCAAACCCCACATAACATAAACAGCCATACACCGAAAGAAAGCAGTGCGTTAAGCCAAACCCGTCAAGCAATCGCAAGGACAAAACAACAAAAGATAGACACAAACATCACTGGCTCAAAACAAACTTTTATGACACTTTGACATGCAACTTTCACATTCGAACCGAACCTTTTTGCCTATCGATTCTGTTTTGACTAAGCGCGTGTGAATAAGCTGGTTCCCACAACTTAGCTTTCTTTGGGCACTGTAGAAATTCTGAGATTACGATTACGATCTGAATGACTTGAATGATGTTCACACAGTACGCATTAGAAAAGAACCACAGACCTTGTCTCATCATTACAGCCTGCTGTTCGAGTAGAGCCGTTTCTTGGTCCATCTCCAACTTACGAACTTCCTCATCAAAGTTTCTCTTAAGCAGTTCCTCCTGCTCCTTGTGCATCTTGTAAAGAGCCTTCCACTTCTGGCCAAACTCAAATTCAAATGAACCTGGAGAAGCAAAACGCGGCGCCTGCTCACGATCCCTGTCACAAAGAAAATCCAATCTCATAGTTATATTTTATTTTATTTCCTTTATGCCAAATTATTAAAATCAATAATGCTCAAATTGGATTACAGTTTAATTATTTTAACCCAATAAATGTAAACTTGTCTGTCTCACTTACAGGATATTCCTCAGAGTAACTCGTTTTAACCTGTAACCATTCATTTCTCCTGTATCTCTACTTGGTCATCCCATTCTTCTGGACAAGTCTTTTTCTCACATACTGCAGCAGGACGGCAGTGAGTTTCCACACCTTTTCTGCCGCTGGGCAGGAACTATCTCAAAGATAGCATTATAATGAAGGTCTAGCTCAAATTCAATTTCAACACCATTGTTATTTGAAGCAAAGTTCTATTTTACATCGCAATCAAATGCAACTACTCATCACCTTTCCTCCTCCACGAGTTCATTAAATACATGAACCGTTCTGCTTTTGATTTTATTTACAGAAATCTATAAAAGATCATAAAACTTTCTAACACAATTAGGATACAAACAATACTAAAATGTTTCTGACATAACTTTTGCACATACTTCATCAATTCTGCTGTCTTTTGAAAGAATATTTCCGGCAGTCCATCCGTCTCATCATTCTGATCTAATGGCTCAACAAGAATGGGTCGAGGATTCCTGAACAGGCAGAGAAAAACATTGTATTATTATTTACCAAATATGATTTAAAAGCAATAGTAATATATACAGACAAGCACAAGAAAACATTACGGTAGTAGTGAATAATATATGCATATAATTTCTTAAATTCATTCTGCATTTTAGGTTAAATGTTCAGTCTATTATTCAATTTGTAATGAGACCACTTCTCAGCGTTTGCAGTTCTGACTTGTGGAAACCCATTATTAGAACCTTTAAGCATCATATGATGATGACAATGAGTTCTCTGCCCAAAGGCAGGTCCATTGGCTTTAAGCCACCCATGAATGAGATGAGTGAGGTGGTTTCCCATTGCCTTCCTCAGGCAATTGTGGATAAGCAACTTGTCCAAGGTCGCTACACAGGGGTCTGAGGCAGATTCAAACCGGCGACCCTCCGGTTATGAGGATTAGACCATACCAATACACCACTGCGTCCCATTAAGCATCATATATATTACCACAAAGATCAAACTTGTCTGTTTCTTGGTCATAGAATCATAATTATTTATCAGTCTTACTGGAAATCTTAAATGACAAAGTTTGTCAGAAAATCACAGAGACATTTCTTCTTAGCAGGACATGATAAAAATGTTCTTAACACCAAATTTGAATACGATGTGAAGTTAAATACTAGCCAAAAAACAGGCCAAAATTACATGCAAGATCTGAACAATTAACTTTTATCACACAGCACGCTGTTCTAATTGTTTGAGGATTGGATTGCCAAACCAAAATTTCGGATTTGATTCCTGGGAAAGCAGTTATTTCAAAAACTCAAACAGATGATGCTAGTCACACAGTTAACACAGCTATAAACATATGCCAAGGCCATCAAAATTCACAAAAACCTCATGAACATCACTTCTGAACACAGTAGTGTTGATATATAGGCCCTGACTACAAGCATACATAAGAATCTGCAATGACTGTCCTAGCATATTTTTAAAAAATGAAATGGGAAAAGGTAATTCCAGGGAAATAGTCAGTCAACCTCAAAAGTGGCCAATACAGTTTAATACTTCTAACAACTTATGTTATATTAGAGAAAATGGCATTTATCAAAATAGACTTCAGAAGAAAGTCACTTACGACGACATAATGAACACTCCATCCGTTATTCTCTTCAGAGCCGACATAGCTGCTGGCTTTCGAGAAAATTCCACAATTCCTTCACCAGTTGGTCTTCCTCGATCATCGACGACTACAATTGCTCTCTCTACTTCTCCAAACATTGAAAATGTTTGTTCCAAAATCTCGTTGGAGATGTGCTGAGAGAGGTACTTGATTCTAAGTGCTGCACTGTGTGCTGCAAACCGTACTCTCAAATAACGACCTCGCTTCTGTTGGCAGTCGAGGGCAATACGAGCCTTCTCCGCATTATGCCTTGTATCCTTAAAAATCAGCCAAAACTAAAGTCTAGTAAAGCATGTCAGAAGACTCAAAAAACGATAAATTCAGAATGCACAGAAATTGCATGAGAATGATTGACGACTGTTTTTTAATAGGGAATTGTAAGAAATTAAATGTGCATTACATTTTTAGTAAAACTCATAAATGATCACCATTATTTGTGATAAACAAAGCAGACCTGGACATTCTAAAAGCTTTAGTCTTAGAAATTAAAACTGAATTACACATATCCAGGCTAACTGGGCATGTGTAAAGTGTTTATACTGGGTATACTATAGCACACCCAGCATAACGGCACACTAAACTCTATACCACAGATTATAGTATACTACAGTGTATAGTATACCATAGCATATAGTATGCCACAGAGTACAGTACACTATAGTATACCATGCAGTCTCCTATCAAATAATAGCCCCCATAAAATGAACTACTTCTACTTTATTTACTTGATAAATAAACCCTTATTTCTTACTGGATAATTTTTGGTTGGCCTGCAGTGCTATATATTTTATGTCGCTCTCGGGTAGCCATACTGTATATAGTTAGCAGAAACTACCGGACGTGAAACGAGATTCATTTACTTTTTAAATATTTTTAAAAACAGAACAATTTTAAACTGTCGTAACACTTACCATTCGAACAAAACCAAATCCTCGCGATGCGTTCAAAAAATGTTCCGTTGATTCTCCGAATGGTTCAAACAGTTTTTTAAATTCGTCCTCTGTCATATCATTGGGCAAATTTCCAACAAACAACCGGCAACGACCCGTGAATTTCTTTTCTGGTCGCGGCTCCGAAGCAGAGGCATCTTCGGTGTCGGGATGGCTGCCCGAGTCACTCGTTACATCTCCAGACTGGTTGAACTGACCATGTTGTTGTTGCTGCTGTTGTTGTTGCTGCTGGAAACTGCGGAATTCTCTACGAAATCCCGAGCCTCGTCCGCGATTTCCTTGTCCGCCACCACGACCCCGCTGGCCTTGGTCACCACGTTGATTCTGTTGCGTTGAGGGGCCCCCGCCGAATTTTCGATCGCTTTCGTTATCGTCTCTTCTGCGCTCGCTATTCTTGTCGTTTCCCTGATCTTTTCTCTCCGACTGAGCATCCGATTTAACTGGGCCCATGTTAAGATTTCGATGCATTTTACCGATTATTCTGAAATGTTCAGAAATCAAATTATGAATATTCACCAACAAAGAACACTTGCACAAAATGGCGGACGGCGTAGAGTGTCCAAAATTGTTAACCTCGTAAACTTTTATCCACACCAAAAGGATTTGACGATGCGAAAAAATTACTGATATAGCGCTATTATCCTGTAGGTAAACCCCGATGTGTCCTTGAGAGTAAGATTTTAAATGCAAACCATATATCTGTTATAAACAATCACGTTCTATGCTGCAATAATATTTGGACTTATCAAAATCCACACTCTATTACTCTTTAGGTATTCCAATTAAAACTGTTATACCTTACTGACAATTACCTTTTCAAGAAAGGCCACCCTGATCAGTCATCCCATTTCTCTCAGCTTAAACTCAGCCCACCCTAGCCTCCTGTGCCCTCCTCTCTCTGGTCTTCTGGCAGACGGACTTGGTTCTTGACATGGCATCTTTTGACAACTCCTCAGACTCGATACAGCTCTTGTGAAGAAGCTGGTGCGCTTTGCTTAGCTTTTAAGCAGCACTTTAGAAATAATGACTCGAATAAGCTGTTCAACAACTTGGCATTTATAAGCTACTAATAAGCTGGTTCCCATGACTTAGCTTTTGTTGGGTGCTGTAGAAAACTAAAGCTTATAGTTATTAAAACTATACATCTCTGGTAACTGCTAAAGTTCATTGCAATGAGTCATTGCTGTCCAAGGCATTAGGCCATATTTCACTTATCTGATATGACAGACAGACATCATAAGCCTTAGTACTAACACTTGTCACTATGCCTCTGTTAGTTCAGATTCTGTTGACATTTGGCAAATATCTAACGCAGTAAATCTAAATATCACATATAATGCTACATACATTTATTATATTCTGTTCTACATTAAAATTACTTTCTCATGTAAGCAAAAGTTGTCACTGATGTTGATAGCTCGCAAAATTAAAAATGATGTAGTCCAAAAATGTCACATCGCTGTAAGCACTGAATATTTCAATTGCCACCAGCACATATTATGCTAAGTCCTGAAAGCAATGTGACAATTTGACCATTTCACATTGGCTGAGCAGAGCCAGACGTTGAAATAAATTAAAATTTCATGCCATATAAGGTTTTGTTTTGTATTTTCTTATGTGAGAACGAATTTTTTTTCGTTAGGCAATATTTGTATGTAAACATTATCGTGATAAACAAACTAATTTAAATTTGATAACATTTAATGCTCCAATGCACTAGGCATCCTTTTCATGTTAACAAATAATTCATTTTAAAAGCTTTATACTTAATGGAGATGCGTGAGTGACACAAATATCTATTGAGCTCATGGACTTAAGGAAGGATGTATGACTACTAAGGTATATATCACCTTTTTGAGCCAAACACCATATAGCAACCTTTTTTTGTTGTACCACAAAGTATAAAAGTATTTCCTGGCATATCCCCATCAGAAAAACTTGTCAGAAACATTCTTTAGTAAGTTTATTATAGTAGTGATTTAGTTTAATAAGTCCTAACCTAATTATAAAACATTTTTTGTAAACATTTTTGTGTACCTATATGAATTTTATTATATTAAAATTATTACTGTTGCACACCAATAAATAAGGTAGCAATAGCGAAAAAGTAATTCTACTTCTACTAATGATAACTAACGTTAATCTGCTGAAAGCAAGAGTGACTACTATTGGTAATCGTGTAACTAGTCAAATACGACATTACAATGTTACGGCGTACTAACTACTACAATGTTACTATATCATAACTACAATGTTATTTTTTTGTAATATTTTTTCTTGCATACCCCTTGGCAACAGCTGGCGTACCCCTAGGGGTACACGTACCACTGGTTGAGAACCGATGCTGTATAGACTTATGTAATACATGTATATGGACATGTGCCTATATAGTGATTGGATAATATTAAGAGTTTATTACCAATATATGCTCTAACTTTCCTTACTTGTCAGTTCAAATATATGTAGGCCTCAATGCACAACTGGACAAAAATATTGGAAATGTGCATATGAATAAATACACCCATACATAACAAATGTTCGAGATAAAGTGAAAGGAGCCAACATCCAGAGACTTTCTTTAGAGATAAAAGAAACACATCCAGAGACTTTCTTTAGAGATAAAAGAAACACATCCAGAGACTTTCTTTAGAGATAAAAGAAACACAAAACTCATGCATGCTCAAAGGTCTTAATTATTATCTGGACTAATTAACCAAAGGCTATCGTATACGCAACAAGACAGATAACTGCAACAAATGGAGCCTGTTTTACAAGATGCAAATAGGGTAAGAGGTTAACTCAACAAAGAACACCTTGTACCCTTAATGATACATTAATAATTACTGTCATGCAATAGCAAGAACAATTCTTACGATGCAATACTAATTTCTGTAGATACAACAGCAAATAACAGTTCTATTGCACATGTAACCTTATTGCGACAAACATCACATTCCAGAAATGATAGTCTACTGCAGTGCTTGACCTGCTATAACTAAAATTATTTTAATTAATCATAAATTTACAGATGCCATTTTAAAACAATGTCAGTAGACCATCTTGGACAATGGTTGCTATGTGCATAACGTGATTTAGCAGATGATTCGTCAACAAGTACAGCAGGCCTTTGCAAATTGGAAACTAGTGAGCTGTGATTATTGGAACAGACTCAGTCGTACACATTTACACTTGAATATGTAACAATGACCAAAATGACCTCAACATCCAGCAATTTCCAGGGAACAGACTTTTCTCCGCTGCTGTAAACAGATGGATCTGTGGAGAAAAATCAAATATGCATATAAGAATGTAAAAAGACACTTGATATACCTCGTTTCAGGTACCATTTAAATCCCTGCACAAAAAGCTATCTAACTTATCTAAACAAGAGCATTTTTCAAACGTTTCTTGAGCAGTCTAAAATGATTTTATATTTAACACCATAGTCTCCAGTCAGCTATTGATGATAGCTTGTCACCTGACAAACTATTTTTGGCCACCTTGTCGTTAGTTTATATGGTCTTATTGTTTTCCATTTCTAGACCCAATCTATGTTTGGGCATAAAATTTGCATGGTTTGACTGGTGGATGGATCAGTATAAGTTGCAAATCAAACAAATTTGGCTCATAAGACCTACAACAGTTTGGTGTACCAAGATCCTTACATGCAGTCTGTAGCCCATTATCTCTTCTCAGTTTCTCACAATGACGAACTTACATTCAAAGTTCACTTAACTTGTGTAGTACCACACACACAGTAATCATCAAAAATGATAATTTTAAGGTCAAAAACATGCTAACCAACTCTACAAAAACCCAGAAGCAATCCCATGTATTATACCAAAATCTACAGTGTAGCACTCGAGAAACAAAGATATGCAAAATGAAAGCCCAGCATATAGGAAGCTAATCAACATAACATCACTACCAGACAACTGTCTGTATAACCCCACACATGGCTATCACTTTTCCTCAAACTGTGCTATAATAAACCTCAGACATACTACCTTTTCAACTGAAGAATCAAAACACTGCAATCACTGAACAAAATTCCAAGCTGCTGTGAAAATCACTCAACAATTTCACTTTAAAATATTTATTGAAAGCCAAACCAAACAATTCCTCTTTTGCATCGAAATCAGTCAGAATTTTAAGTTGACAAAGTTTATTCACACTTCTGCTTCACACTTCATCCGTCTCCGCACTATCTGAATTATCATGCAGAAGGACATAATCTCTGCTACTGTATGCAAATTTTACCACATCTTTGTTTAACAGTTCTACATATCTTTGCGGTTCAATTCGCTTGTTGTTAACATAAGTGCCATTTGTGGAATTTAAGTCAATGATATATGGACGCACACATCTTCCCTTACTACCATCAGGCCTCTTAAAATCGACTAATCGATACTGCAAAACAGCGTGCTGTTTGCTACAAGAGGGATGATCGATTGGAATGTCAGCAACACGTCGGTCGCTACCTAAAAGATAGGCACTCTGGCGATGTATTGGTAGGTATGGTAGACTCGTAGTTCCTTTGAAAATGTAAAATCGCCAACGACGTTTCGGTTTTCTTGCCTCTGGAGGTTCGTTGTATTTTATGACCACACCTCGAAACGTGTTTGAATCTTCTGTTAATTTTCCAGATGTCTCAAAATTTGGTTTCTCTTTTGGGCCTGGCTCTGACTTAACCTTAGATTTGTGGTCACCACTGGTAACTTTGCGATCAGCCCTCTTTGTGTCATGAGACTTTTCACCCCAAGCAGGGCTGCGAGACTTTTCACGCCATGTGGGACTACGTGATCTTTCACGGGTCCGCTTTTCGAGACGTCTTTTGTCATTTTCAGATCTTTCTTCTCGCTGTTTCCTCAGCTCATCATGCTCATCTGAACTGTGTTGCTTTCGTTTTCTGTGGGAATCTTTTCTGTGATCCTAGATTGATAACAATAATCATAAAATTAATTGGATAAGTAGTAAAGTAATGCTACTGAAAGAATATCTAGCACTTCAAAAAGCTCTGTGGTCAGATATAAGTGATTCTCTGTCTTCAGCTGCCACTGAAATTTACAAAATATTCAGACTGCACAAGAAACTAAGTTGAAGCATAATAATCACACATTTATTACGTGCTTCTACAATACTTCTTCTCCAATAACCTAGAACAATCCGTAATACAATTTCTCGGTATTAGTTTGGCCAATCACAATAGAGACTTAGAATAGCCTGTTGTATAATACATACCATTGTTTGATGCGAACGTCGTTCCTGCTGACTAGCTGTTATAACTGGAACTTCGCAAGTGTTGTACACGAGGTACAACTTGTTTCTGCACAACGGGAATTTCGTGGACTGAAATTAAATTTGCTTGTAATTTCAAATCCTAAACAACATAAAGCTGAATTCCACAACGATCTCGGACGAATCCAACGGAAGCCGGAACGACAACACTCTACGAAAGACTAAAAATATAATAAGGTATGTCTTGATGTAAGTAAGTAAGAAAAGTAAACACTACGGCATCGAATATATATGTAAATATCCTAAATTTCTCAGCGCCATACAAAAGCCGCGTCAGGGAGACCAGCTTATTCACCGACGCTATATCAATTCAAATCCGCAAGAGAGCGGTTAGATCAGCTTCGGTGCCAGGTCAGAAGTTCAGGCTCCTTTTCCGTCTTTTTCTTCTTTTTCGTATAGCGCCGACGAGAATCTTTACAAAACGGACTGGTCACGCTGACCTGCAGCTCGTCACAGCAAACCGAATCCGTGTATTCCCGGTTGCAGCATTGTTCAAACCATAGATCCAGGGGCGTAGCAATAGATTGTGCAGGTTGTGCAAAGCACAAGGGCCCACGAGATCAGAGGCACCTTGTACCCCCAAGGGTGCAAGGCCCGGTTGCTCAATTACTTAAAGAAGAATAGCCAAAGTTCAGTTTGCACAAGGGCCCTCGGAAGGCTAGCTACGCCACTGCATAGATCGATCTATGTACATGCCTAGTTAGCTACATCGGTAAGTGCGTACGCCAAGGAGCCTCTATGCATGAGAATCCAAGGTTCGCGTCCCGATTGTGGCTTTTTTCAGAGATTTAAATCTCGGGCTAGTACGGTCCGTGCACGGGGACCTTAAAGGGCGTGGCGCCCATTCAAACTTAAAACGAGCAGGGTCGAGGCCATACGGTCGCTATATAAAACCTATACATTTTCATCAAACGGACTTAGCTACGGATAACACGTGTTCTATGCTGTGTTCTGTGCTTGGGCGCTGGTATAACAGGGACCCATGGGTCATCACTGGGTCTGGATTATCCCAATAGGCGAACTACAAGGAAGTGTAACGTCAAGGGGTTCCAATCGGACGGCGCCTAATTCTTTGCGCAGCGCTTTATCGCCAGTTGTTGGAGGTTGTCCTATTGAACTGACATAAGTAGCCTACACTGCGGTGTGCAACATAACCGACGAATGTGGTATGGCCCATATGATCACTAATACTTACTTACTATCATATAACAACTTCTGACGATGCAAGTAGGCCCAATGTAGATGTAAATGTACACGTTTTTCTATAGCGACCGTTTGGCTTCGACCATGATAGCGTTTCAGTTAACTGATCGGATGAGATCCTTCACCACCGCTGCCCGTTTGCATGGGTGCCACCTTCGCTCTTCGTTCATCTCGTGGCTGGAGGAATCTTGATCGAAAAGCCTTCCGTGCAGGTCTCCTCAGTAGCTCTATCTACGCTGATCTCTCCTCCTTAAGTGAATGCTCAACCGAGGATCTCTTCATCCTATTCAACTCATCGGTTCTTCCTCTCATTGATGCCCTCCTTCCTCTCCGTCCACATCGTATTCGCTCGAGACCACTACGACCTTGGCTTGACAGCCAATGCCGCGCTTTACGTCGGAACACCAGACGTCTAGAGCGCCGATATCGTCGCACTCGTGATCCTGCTGATCGCCTTACCTGGACCCATCACCTTCGAGATATGTATTCCGTTTTCCGAACCAAAGAAACTTCGTATTGGGAGTCGCTGATAGACAGAGAAAAAGGAAACCCTCGTCGCCTCTGGTCATCACTTGCTGACATCCTAGGTCGTTCCTCACCTTCCTCCTCCCACTCTCAACATCCGTTCTCTGCAGACGACTACTTGGACTTTATGCAATCCAAGATTGACTCGATCCGTCGATCTACTGAGGATTCACCCCCACCGTCCTTCCCTACCACAACTGCCAACCTCTCGTGCTGGGAAACCCTTCAACCGGATGTCCTTCGTCGACTTATACTGGACTCGCCCTCGAAGTCATGCGAACTTGACCTACTTCCTCCATTTCTAATTAAGGAATTTGTTGATGACTTTCTTCCTTTTCTACATTTATTATGTAATTCCTCAATGAGTCAGGGTTCCATTCCAGCGTCACATAAAAGGGCAGTTGTCTTTCCCTCCCTCAAGCGCCAAGGTCTGGACCCTAACTCTCCTTCTAACTATCGTCCTATTTCTAACCTTTCCTTCCTCTCGAAGCTCCTTGAAAGATGTATCTCTCTTCAACTGGTTGAATACCTTGAATCTAATTCTCTCATGCCTCCCCTTCAATCTGGTTTTAGGAAATTCCATTCGACAGAGTCACTCATCACCCGCCTTCTAGCTGACATCTTTTCTGCCTTTGACCATGGCCATGTCACTCTTCTTGCTCTCTATGACGTTAGTGCTGCCTTCGACACTGTTGATCATTCCATTCTCCTAGAACGACTGCCTTACTGACTCTGCTCTTCTTTGGTTTCGCTCATTTCTTTCTGATCGCTCCCTTTCTGTTATTTTTGGGCCCACTCGCTCTGCCTGGACTTACATTCCCTATGGTCTTCCACAGGGTTCGGTACTTGCACCTCTTCTATATATCCTGTATACTGCTGACCTGGCCAGTATACTTCTTCCCTTGGGTGTTTCGTCTCACCAATATGCTGATGACACTCAATCCTTTACTCATGGCCCGGCTGCCTCAGCCACTCTGATGGTTGAGCGGATCCTTGAGGCCACCTCTGTTCTAGATCTCTGGATGTCTTCTAACCGCCTCTGTCTTAATCCTCATAAGACTCAATATATCTGGCTAGGTGGCCGTGTCCAGCTTGGCAAAGTTGACTTTAGTTCCCTTTCCTCTAATTTCCCTCATATCCATTTCTCTTCCTCAGTCCGTGACCTCGGAATCACCCTGGATCAAACTCTTTCTCTGACTGACCATGTAAATAATATCACCCGCTCTTGTCTTTACCACCTACGACAACTCCGCTCTATTCGTCACTCGCTTCCTCTTCATGCGATCACTACCTTGGTCCATGCCCTGATTTGCACTAGGATTGACTTTGGCAATGCTGCCTATATTGGACTTTCTGCATTTAACACCTCCAAGCTTCAGACTATACTTAATGCTGCTGCACGCCTTATCGGTGGTCTTCCAAAGTCTGCCCATATATCTACTTTTATTCGTGATTCACTTCATTGGCTTCCTGTCAGTCAACGCATCCAGTTTAATATTCTTATCCTTATGCGCAACTGCCTTCTAGGCTCTGCTCCGTCCTACTTAACTTCTTTTTGTATTCCGGTTTCCTCGTTGCCTGCCCATGCCTCCCTTCGCTCAGCTACCCGTGGTATCTTGGTAGTCCATCGCGTCCGCACTACGCCTGCTCAGTCCAGGAGCTTTGCCTTTGTTGGCCCTTCCAGCTGGAACTCTCTTCCTCTTGACCTGCGGCTTCAGTTACTTAGTCTCTCTCCTACCCAGTCTCGCAAACGCCTAAAATCTTTTTTGTTTGTTCAAGTCGGGAGCGCCACTGTTTCCTAAGTGGCGCTTTTTAACTGTTCGTTTACAATTACAATTAATTAAGTTCCCTTGTAAGAACCGCGACAGCCCCAGATTCAAATCTCTGAGATAATCCACGAGCGGTATGCGAACCGACATTCTCACGCACAGAGACGCCTTGACGTACGCTTTAATCGATGTAGCTAAATACGTTAATGGATAGTGGTAGGCCTGATATCGTAAAAGTTAGTCTAATACTGTTTCATTTCATTGTACGTTGGTTGAATAGAACTACCTGGAAATGAAGCGGAGTTACAAATGCGATAGAAACAAGAAGGAAACTGACAAAACACTGGGTGGTTTATTAAGCTGCCAAGCCTACACTTAACCTGACGCAAACGGTTATCACTAAATTCAGCGCTTCATGCTTAGCTAATATTTAACATTAGGAGACCAGAGCTGGGGAAGGAGAGCGCCTCACATCAACCTCTGGGGCCTAGAGGCCACAGCGGCTCTTAATCTGGGCTTGATGTTCACGACCGACTATGCCGGCGATATTAAAGATCTGAACATCGTACAAAACTGCACAGACTCCGCAGAACAACTCAGGAGCTACCTGCCGAAGCGCAGACTCAAAAGCAGAGCGACCGCACCCTTGCACATAGGATATATTCGAGAAAACGCCACAACAGAACGACTTTCTGCGTCCTTTTGAACAACAGAGAAAATGACCACCTATGCTCCATGTGCAATAAAGAAAGAGCTCTTGCTGCCAATCAGGTCAATTAATAAATTATGACGAGTTTTATCTGGACTGTCTCCTCATTAGGCTATAACCCTGAATTCTAATCTACTTAGAAACATACTATTATTTTAGGCGTCCAATATTCGCGTTCAGACAGGGGATTTGCTCATGATGAGAAGCTTTTTGGCTTAAGGTCGTTTCACGAAGATAGAAAAAATCGACTCATAGGCCCTAAAACAGTTTAGTATATCAAAACATTCATTTGTTTTTGTTTATTCATCTAGCACTGTAGCACAGAATAATGTAATTAATGTGAAAGATGGCACAAACCGACGTGTTAATGAAGTCATGTGACTCACCGCATAGACACGTGGTGATGTTTGACGGATACACACATTCGAGCACGTCTTTGCAAGGAGGGTCAGAACCTGAAAGAATCAGTTTGAACTACCAGTGCCATGCTTAACATATTCATCTCAAATCGCTACAAGACTTCGCATAATTAACAAGTGCACAACGAACCTAACTTTTCTGGTGACCTTAGCTGCTGTTAACTGCTGTTGATCGATTGTCATGGTTAGGATTGGATGCAAGGTTTGATGACCGAACAAGTGAGCGAATGAATAAAATTAATTAGCCCAATACGATTGATTGCCTGAGCATAATTATAGGTTCTAACGACCTCATATAGGGCCTACGTGTAATCTGCTTTTGTTGGTACTGTCTGGGACGGGAGTAATAGGTTTCATTTGGAGTGGCCCTCCGAAACCGTTGAAGACCACCGTTTCTCTCCGGATCCAGCTAGGAGGTTAAACACTCCCCTATACATTTAATCTGAAAATTTGGCGTCTCTTGCCCTTTCACCCGCAAGAGATTCGTGCCCTTGAACCTGACATTCTAAATTTTGATCCCCGGGCAAACTTTCAACAATCAATCAATGGATAGTAGGCCTAGTTACTTGGAAGTAGTAGGAGTATTGTGAGTAGTGAGGTACTAATACTTGCGGTACTTATATAAATAGTACGTGTATATTGTAGCGGGAGTCGTTGGGGTAATAGTAATCGTAATCGCAATCGTAATCTCGAGATTTCTACAGCGCCCAACGGGGGCCTGGTCGTGATAATGGTAGTGGTAGTAGTACCAGTAGTTAAATATGATGCAGTGTAATGTAATACAGTGTAGTTGGCAATTGTTATTTTAGCTGTTTTCTCTATACGTTTGTTTAATGGCCTGTCATTCATTAGTTATAGAAATCATTAAATTCCATTAGACCATTATAAGATCCGATTTGTTTATAACAGATTAGGCCTACACAAGATCTACTGGATGGCATGAGCTTACGACATAGGTGCTGCCAGACATACAGATGAGTCGGAGGACATTTTGCACCATGTAGTCCTCTCTCGTAAGGATCCAGATGTGCTCCGAGAGAATCAGTCCACTCTATATTGCCTCTGCGTGTATACATTGACAAACAATAATGATGTAATCACAATTATTCTTAGTACCGATTGATAAACCGGGATTAGTACTTTAAGTTAATTGTTGTGCGCATATTTTAGTTAGTTTCGTCTTCTTGCCCTTTTATCACACGTGCTCTAAGTAATAAAAACAACAGGCCTGCTTTAAATTCTTCACAGCACATACGCAGTTCCTTAAATTCATTCCCTTGTATTTCCGCCTACACTAATTAATATCAGCTACTGCTCCTTCAACGCTGCAATGCACATCTGTCTAAGGGTCTATGCAGGACTTTTTCGAGCATTGCGAGTGGATTCAGTTGCCCATATATATTCAGTTGATATATAATGATATATAAAGATATAATGATATATATATATGCCTAATGATATGTATACGTAATGATATATATAATATGACATGTAATATTTATTATGAGGGCTACCACTACTGACGACGGTGCATAGTAGCAGGCGTAGTTGTAGACGTTGCGTCGGGTCGTTTCTCTTTCGAAGTATGTTGGACAGAATGCGACCGAACATCCGATGTATATCGTCTCAGACCAAATCATCTGTCAATCATTCATCTGACAATGTCAGTTACGACTGTATAACCACAAAGTTTTACCTAGCTTCTTAACTCCGCCACTGCATTGTTTGGGGGTAGTGCCAGTCCCAAGCCTGGATAAAGGAGGAGGGCGACGTCAACGGCCTTTGATGCCATAAGCTGTTGTTAAACTGAGCAACTACTACTTAAATTGAATTAAACTCCGCCACTGCCTTGTTTGGGGTAGTGCCAGTCCCAAGCCTGGCTAAAGGAGGAGGGCGACGTCAACGGCTTTTGATGCCATAAGATGTCGTTAAACTGAGGAACTGCTACTATCTAGCTTCCTGTAGGCCTATATCGTAGCGCCACTTGACAAGTTCGAAGGTGCATAGCTTCTGTGCTTTAAGAGCTGGTTGATAGCTAGTAGGGCCACAAAGGCTTCACGCACGGTTTCCGCATAAGTCTCAACCAAGCATGGCCTTGTGAATCCGAATTCATCGAACTGCGACCAAGACGGAAATGAACTTCGCTAGGAACTTGTTCTAATTGCGCCATCAGTTGATGCCTTGTGCATTAGACATCGGCGCATTAGAAGTTACTAATTATGATTATAATTCTCATTCGACGCAGCATCACTGGCTGCGATATATAGTTAACGATTTCATCATGGCTTGGTTTCTAAGCTAAATAAATAAATATTAATGTTTAGGTATTCCGCTAAAAGATGCAGTCTCTGGGCTACAGATTGTGTGGGCTGCGGCGACATCTACCGAAAACAGTTGAAAACGAACATCACTTGTTGATGCGAATGAATGCTGAACTAGCGCAAGTTACAAACGCATTTAGACATTAGTAGTAATGTGCTGTTAATAACTATAAGCATGTTATTTATATCTAATCTGGAAATTTCCATAGCGTTGTTATCATAATGCACAAGGCATCATCAATCGAAGGTCGCTTGCAACAAAACCTGCATTCCATAAGCAAAACCCACTGGACAAATCAAGTCGTGGCTAATTTAATCTAGCACTTAAGTAGAAGGAAACCAGTTTAGTTTCCAATTATTTAAATGCTTCTTACCGTAAGATAGTGATTACACGTAGTGTCTCTATTGCACCGCGAGGTAGTGTACGTGTAGTACATCTTCTCTGCCTCCCAAGTGTCTATCATCGAACCCCAACTGTGGCCGCCTAGCGTTATCAAGCATTAGAACAAAATGACTACCCGTGCTGCAAACTAATGTAACTATGCCTTTACACAGCGCATTTTAATCCTGCGAGAGAAGGGGTGGGAAGAATGGAGGTGCTGCTAAACAAGGCCTAGCTTGTCAAATCCTATCCAAGTCCAGCTGGAATCAATCGCAATACGTATTAAAACCTGCGAACGCATAAAGGACTCCGGCAGCTGACTGATCCTTCAAAATGGTCTGTTCCCAACAAAAGTAAATGTAGATGTTTTTCTGCAGCGAGCGTATGGCCTCGTCCGTGTTCATTTTTCAACGGGTGAGATCCTTCACCACCGCTGCCCGTTTGAATGGGTGCCACGCCATTTAAGGTCCCCGTGTACCGACCGTGTAAACCAGGCGTGTTTTAATCCCGTACTCAGTGCCAAAGCGACCAAAACTCGAAACAAGGAGATCCTCAAGAAAATATTACAGGAGTGAAACGGTCCTCAACGCAGCTAACAAAACCCATTGAAACCCAGCTAGAATTTTCCGCGCAAAGCATCTGCGCACGAGTTCACTTAATACAGTTCACACGAGATAGTTCTGTTAAGAAATCTTACTACTTCATTAGCGCCATCTTCTGCTTAAATGTGTATAATGCTTATGTATCACAGACAATTCTAACATATTATAGCGTATCTCTGTCGTTCTGATAGATATGCGATGAAACACAGCAGTACCTCATCAACGCGTGTTAACCTCGAATAGCACTTATTCTTCCCCTACCAAAACTGAATTCGGAGGGAGGAACTATTTAGCCTAATCGTAATCATAATCGTAAACTCGAGATTTCTACAGCGCCCAAAACGAAAGCTAAGTCGCGGGAACCAGCTTATTCACTGGCGCTCAGTCAAAACAAAAATCGATAGAAAGGAGGGTTCGATTCCAGATCAAGATACAAGAGTCAGACAGAGGCAGGCAGGCAGGCAGGCAGGCAGGCAGAGAGACAGACAGACAGGCGGCTTTGGTGTTTGGAATTGGATCTGCAGGACAGATAAGGCAAACAAGTCGGCGAAGGACTTGGATGAGATGTAAAAAGTGTCATAGTTTTCCCTCCCTTTAAACCCCGTCAGAGTTAGGGTACTCACCTTTAGCTATTCCGTAGTTGTGTCCCAATTCACCCACTTCGAAATGCAGACGACTGAACGATGGGAGCTCAGCATACTCGTCACACTCCACTGTCCACCGAGAAGCGAGTCTTTCCAGCTGGTAGTTATACACCTACGTGCAATCAAACGCACGCACTTTGGTAGCAGTGTGAAATGAGGTCAAGTTGAGCTTTATCACTGTGAGGCTACAGAGGTTCTTAGATTATTGTTAATATATTCAGTACGGGAGACAAGCTTTCTTTACTGATTACATGGAACTGTCAATGTAACATGACGTATATACCATATAGGAAGCTTATACCTTACTAGAATGTAAATGTACATGTTTTCTATAGAGACAGTATGGCCTCGACAACGCTGGTTTTTTACACTGAATTTATTGGGTGAGATCCTTCCACACTGCTGCCCGTGTGAATGGACACCACGTCACTTAAGGTCCCCTTGTACGGACCGTCCGAGATTAAAATCTCTCAGATATAGCCACTATCGGTATGCCAATCGACATCCTCGTGCACAGAGACGACTTGACGTAGGCCTACGCTTTAACTGATGTAGCTAATATTTATCTATCTATCTATCTATCTATCTACCTATCTACCTATCTACCTATCTACCTACCTACCTACCTACCTACCTACCTACCTACCTACCTACCTATCTACCTATCTACCTATCTACCTATCTACCTATCTACCTATCTATCTATCTATCTATCTATCTATCTATCTATCTATCTATCTATCTATCTATCTATCTATCTATCTATCTATCTATCTATCTATCTATCTATCTATCTATCTATCTATCTATCTATCTATCTATCTATCTATCTATCTATCTATCTATCTATCTATCTATCTATCTATCTATCTATCTATCTATCTATCTATCTATCTATCTATCTATCTATCTATCTATCTATCTATCTATCTATCTATCTATCTATCTATCTATCTATCTATCTATCTATCTATCTATCTATCTATCTATCTATCTATCTATCTATCTATCTATCTATCTATCTATCTATCTATCTATCTATCTATCTATCTATCTATCTATCTATCTATCTATCTATCTATCTATCTATCTATCTATCTATCTATCTATCTATCTATCTATCTATCTATCTATCTATCTATCTATCTATCTATCTATCTATCTATCTATCTAATCTATCTATCTATCTATCTATCTATCTATCTATCTATCTATCTATCTATCTATCTATCTATCTATCTATCTATCTATCTATCTATCTATCTATCTATCTATCTATCTATCTATCTATCTATCTATCTATCTATCTATCTATCTATCTATCTATCTATTTATTTATTTATTTATATTTGACCCCTGCAAACTCCTATTCGTGATCAAGACACTGATTGCTGTTAGTATAGGCCTACTAACCATAAAGATCATGTCCGCAGCCGTTGGATTGCTGACCTCGCCTCTGATCCGGTTATGTGCCATTAGCACTTGAGCCCGTTCCTCGTGGTTAATTAGGCCTAAGCCTCGGCTCTTTTTTCTGTGTTGCCTTATCTGCTGCTCCGAAATTTTGGACTTCATGCTACTTTGACGACTTAACTCCCTTTTTCCTTTTTCCTTAACGAATCCTTTCTCCGGGCTGTCGTAATGGACATCTCGTAAGCGAGGAAAACTAGAATTGTTGGTATAATCCGTAGATTCTTCTGCGCTGACGTTGTTGCCATCCAAGTGCTGAACGTAAGGATGTCGAGAAATTTCGGTGCTGATCTGCTTATTTTCTGTACGCACTTTGTTCCAGTTTTCTTGTGTTAGCGAATAGTTAAGCTTTGTAATTCCGACTGAAATAGGTCGATTGCTTTGGGTAAATCGATCACTCTTGAAGCTAACGTGTGGGGTTGATCTGTGGTGTTGTGAAGGAATCGATTTATCGATTTCAGTAGCTGCGTGCAGGTCTTTGTAAGACGAATAACTGTTTTTAAAGATATCTTGTCCGACAGTAGAGGTCAGTTTAGGCTTACCACGATTAGTACTGGCCTTTTGATTACCACTGTGTCGCTCTTCACTTTTCTTAGGTATCCTCAAATTATTTAAGCTGCTGACTCCATTGTCTGTTATACTTTGTTTGAAACTACAGTGACTTAGGTTAGCCATAAGAATGGCTGTCAGGAAAGCAAATCCTGTTAGCGTTGCCATTGAATAATGTTCCGCTATTAGTCTCAGTTGTCCCAGCAAATAGCCGCTATATAATTATATGTCCAACCATTTATCATAACATATTACAAACAATAGTCTGTGTAACAATGCAAATTATCCCAGTGACGTCTCTTTTCTTATGACGTCATAATGCATCTGGATTTTTGATTTGATTGTGATAATCTGTAGCCGCAAACGATGTACAGATGGAAGATTATGGATAATCTTTGGTGGAAATGCCATCTAGAGTTTATAAACTCTGGTATAAAAGGTAAGCCAAAGGGAACCAAAATTCAGCTACTAATTTAGGCCTAATCTAAAATTGTTGTTAATTGCGCGCATTATAAATGCCTGTTTAATAATAATAATAATAATATTATTAATAATAATAATAATAATAATAATAATAATAATAATAATAATAATCACGCAGCCTTCATGACGGCACATAATTAGAACATCATCGACTGTACATTTTTATCAGGTGCAACTTTATTGTTCAGACAATATCTACACCAATTTAATCTAATCTTAGAACTTCTATAGCGCCATAGTAATAATGCACTAGGTATTAATCGATGCCACTCCTAAACAGAATGGCAACCGGTCAATTAGTCAAATCACATAAAAGACAGCCTACTGAGGATAAGCTTGCTGAAACAAAGGCGTCTTCAGTCGAATGGAAAGATAGAACTGAGCGAATAGACTCTGGAAATGCAATCCAGAAACGTGGCCCAGCAACACAAAAATGTAAATGTAAATGTACACGGTTTTATAGATTGTGGCCACTGTATGGCCTTGACCCTGCAATGCGTTCCCCAATGAACTGATCGGGTGAGATCCTTTACCACCGCTGCCCGTGTGAATGGGCGCCACGCCATTTAAAGTCCCGTGTACGGAACGCGCTAGTTCGAGATTCAGATCTTTGAAATAAGCCACTATCGGTGTGCGAACCGGCATCCTCACGCTCAGAGGCGCCTTGACGAACTCTAAGCCCTGCTGTCAAGTGTTGTATCCACTCGAGTAAAGGCTTAAGAAAGACAATAAGAGAACCAATAATGAGTGATGATAGGTTTGCGGAGTAAGCAGTGTCTAGTCTATAACCTTTTGCAAACAGCGCCCCTGTTGAGTTCATTCTCTAAGAGGCGCTTTATGAATCTCAAATTGCAGTTACAGTAATTATTACGTAGTAAGTATACTCGCGTTTTACCAGATCAATACATGTCTCCAGCTGCCACTAAGTTATCAAAATGAATTACATACTTGATAACAGACCTGCAAAGAATACTTGGGCGAAATACTCTTTCTGAAGCGATCTATGTCTGTCAATAGCTCAGTATGGGTAGACAAGTCTTAGACACAATGATCGTAATCGTAAGCTCGAGATTTCTAGAGCGCCCAACGAAAGCTAAGTCGCGGGAACCAGCTTATTCATAGGCGCTTAGTCAAAACAAAATCAATAGGCAGGATACTGTCTAGTGATAAAGCACGTACATCCAGAATGGTTAGTCAGACGATTTTCCGACTACCATGATGACGCCTATACCACATTTATTGGTTGGTAGACTTTTGTTCTCAGACAAAATATGTCCATCGAGGTTCTGGCCACATTAGTCTGTCACAAGTCATTGGACTCGGGTGATTAGGCCTACGGTAAACATTTGGCATAGCACATTAAACAGGTACAGAAACATTAGGCTCCTACGTTTTATATCACTGCACAAATAGGCCGTTAAATAAAAATAAGATCCTTTGAATACAAAAAGAAGTTAAGTAGGACGGAGCAGAGCCTAGAAGGCAGTTGCGCATAAGGATAAGAATATTAAACTGGATGCGTTGACTGACAGGAAGCCAATGAAGTGAATCACGAATAAAAGTAGATATATGGGCAGACTTTGGAAGACCACCGATAAGGCGTGCAGCAGCATTAAGTATAGTCTGAAGCTTGGAGGTGTTAAATGCAGAAAGTCCAATATAGGCAGCATTGCCAAAGTCAATCCTAGTGCAAATCAGGGCATGGACCAAGGTAGTGATCGCATGAAGAGGAAGCGAGTGACGAATAGAGCGGGTAAACGGCGGGAGTAACTATGACTCTCTTGGGCGAAGCCTTGGCCCTAGGCGGAGAGTGGGACTCAATTCCGGCTACCTTGTGAGACCCGGTTAGTTATTCCTGGATGTCGTGCCCGCAGAGTAATGCCTACCTGGGTTAGGAGTAGCGTGGCAGCTATCGTTGCTCCTGTAATTCCTGGCGGCAGCTCCACGGCTTCTAACGGTGCCACTCTTGACCATAGTGGTTACCCTAGTTGTCCGCCCAGTAGCTCTCGGCTGGGTATGTTGGATGACGATGAGGTGTGCCGCCTTCTGAGGTTGATCGGTTGGATACCTTGGGATGAAGAGCTGAGTAATCTGTGCCGTGTGTTCTCGTCGCGGCGCGGGTGAAAGGTTTGGATTCTCTTGGTGAGGTCGACTTCGACCCCCGGAGCCGGGTGCCGTAACATCCGTGCTCTACCGTCACGTCAGGCAACCATAGGCTGTTCTTGGCCTTGCCTGTCCGACCGGTCCGTTCGAGACGGAGGGGGAATGGGCCCATCGCTGCCCACTTAATGCGAAAATATTAAGGAGTCGGGTCGAGTGCCAACCGATCGATGCAGTAGTGACCTGCACTCTATCACTGGCCGTCATCGGGACATCGGATGTAATCCGGGGCGGAGGGCTGCCAAACGCCCCTAGCCGCTGAGCTACCACGAGTGCACCTGAAGGGGGCAGGTGCCGGTGCTCGATGTGGGACCGGGAGATTGGTATGCGGCCGCCTGTAAAGCAATTGTTGTTGGCTCGGAGTGGGCCTCACTATTACGTGCGGTGAGAAAACCTGAAACCCCGACCCCAGGGGCGGAGTGCGAGGGCACTACAGCAGCCTTTGAACTGGTGACGGAAGCTGTATCGATTCACTCGATGGATCCGTGTGTACCTATGACTCGTCCCTCGTGGGCAGTCTTTAGCACGGGTCAAGTGTTGTATCCACTCGAGTAAAGGCTTAAGAAAGACAATAAGAGAACCAATAATGAGTGATGATAGGTTTGCGGAGTAAGCAGTGTCTAGTCTATAACCTTTTGCAAACAGCGCCCCTGTTGAGTTCATTCTCTAAGAGGCGCTTTATGAATCTCAAATTGCAGTTACAGTAATTATTACGTAGTAAGTATACTCGCGTTTTACCAGATCAATACATGTCTCCAGCTGCCACTAAGTTATCAAAATGAATTACATACTTGATAACAGACCTGCAAAGAATACTTGGGCGAAATACTCTTTCTGAAGCGATCTATGTCTGTCAATAGCTCAGTATGGGTAGACAAGTCTTAGACACAATGATCGTAATCGTAAGCTCGAGATTTCTAGAGCGCCCAACGAAAGCTAAGTCGCGGGAACCAGCTTATTCATAGGCGCTTAGTCAAAACAAAATCAATAGGCAGGATACTGTCTAGTGATAAAGCACGTACATCCAGAATGGTTAGTCAGACGATTTTCCGACTACCATGATGACGCCTATACCACATTTATTGGTTGGTAGACTTTTGTTCTCAGACAAAATATGTCCATCGAGGTTCTGGCCACATTAGTCTGTCACAAGTCATTGGACTCGGGTGATTAGGCCTACGGTAAACATTTGGCATAGCACATTAAACAGGTACAGAAACATTAGGCTCCTACGTTTTATATCACTGCACAAATAGGCCGTTAAATAAAAATAAGATCCTTTGAAGTTACATATGCATCACGGCACAGGCTAGATTTACAACTCACAGTGTAAAGAAATCAAAAACAGTTTCTTGTCTCGATTTATGACGTCTAGTACTAGTTTAGATAGTAGCTGGTCACCTATTTTAGCTAGTCACCTATTTTAGCTAGTCACCTATTGTAGCTGGTCACCTATTTTAGCTAGTCACCTATTGTAGCTGGTCGCATAAATAATATATTAGTGGCAAAAACCTGGTTCTCATAACCCGTAAAGCTTAACAGCTTTTCAGCTTATAGTTGAGTTACTTCTGACGAGAGTTAGGAGACGAAATTCTGTCTCGGAAGTCTATGGCTGAGTCAATATTCCAAGTGCGGGTTTAATTTATACTTAAACATAGCGAATAATTTATCTAACATTCTTTTGTTCATATTAATGTTATGAAAGCTGAACACATGTCGTTAAGCAGTTAATAATACTCCGAGGTCATAGAAACATGTAGTCATCCGTGCTGCTCTCGTGGGCTGTTAGCCATACAAAGACGTAAAGATGACCAATATGACCACTGCCTCCTCCAGTGATGTCCAGCGCAGAATAATCGACCTATGACCTTTGCTGTCATAAACGGATTCTTCTGTAACGTAAATAAAGTATATTAGGCCTATTTTTATCTTCATTGTGGTTCAGGTAGTCGTGCGTGCGTGCGTGTGTGCGTGTGCGAGCGTGCAGGCGGATGGCAAGTAGACTGTAGAGAACAGTTGGATGTCGTCGGTATATTGATGAGCAGCGATGGGTTGAGTGAGGTCGGGCGTGTAAAAGATGTACAGAAGCGGCCTAAGTACTGAGATCTAGACCCCAAATGGCGCTGGTGTCCAAGCAGTGAAGTCTGAACTTATTGTTATACTGCGCGGCACTTCAGTGTACTCGTCAATAGCTGAGTTCGTTCTTTTTCTTCTTCAGTGTTCTGCCATTAGGCAGGTCCAAGACTCCAACGACGCCACTCTTCTCTGTTCTGTGCCCTTTCTTTAACTTCCTTGTAGCCCCATCATCCATTCCAACAGCATATTTCTTGGTCTTACTGGAACCTTCTTTCCTTTAATTCTTCCTTCAATCACTGTCCTCAGGAGAGAATTTCCACGCAGTATGCGACCAATCCAGTTCATTTGTCTCCTCCTGAGTTCGTTAGGGGCACAAATTTCTGCGCTGGCGGAGATTTGAACCACGACCTTTGAACTGCCAAACAATCACCCTGACCACCAGACTATCGGACAACCCCTGAAGTGAACGGAAGGGAAACTGAAGGACTCTAAATGAGGGCTGACATATTAATGAATGTTTGAGATGGACCTGTATTTCTTGACAAGTGTGCATGCAAGCATGTATGTATGCATGCATGAATGTATGAATAAATGTATGTAATGTGTATGCATCTGAACATTTATATAGCGGCTTGTAGGAACTTCTCAGAGACGCTGAAACATAGCTGTCGGACATATTCGAAGAGGTTCGTCTTAAGATAATGACGTCACAGAAGACTGGTGCCAAGTTGGCATCTCAGATGTGGAGGGAAAAGACTAGGCCTAAATGTGAGGCTCCTCTGAGAAGAGGCGCTATACAAATCTGCCAATACAATTACCCATGAGCAGCAATAATGATGATAACTATGATGATAAGGTTTACTCACCGCAAAGACAGAGTTCGACGCTGTTTAGTTTTGTGCAGTCGACCACGGTTTCACACGGATGCTTTGTATCTGCCATGGTGACGTTAAGAACAGTTAAACAACATCAGTTACTGTAATTGCAGATTCTACTAAATTAAGTTTTTCAATTTGTTTTTACAAGCATGCATCAGTCTTCATTTCACAGACCTATCACTATTCAACCAGGTCATCTCAATGTCTTTCTTTGATTGTGCCAAAAACCAGAACTCGGTGGAAGTGCTTTTTGGTTTTTGCACCTAGATTTTGGAGCACTCTTCTGCATCTGTTTGTTCTGCTAAGCCTTTCGTGCCATTTCTGCCTCATCTTAAGACTTACCTTTTCAGATGGCTTATCCACCACAGGCTGCCTCTTTGTTTCGCTGGGTTGACCTTCTGGATATTGATCTGACTGCGCATTGATTTTGGTGCGCCATCAGTTGATGCTTTGTCATGCATTAGATACCGGCGCTAGAGAAGTTATTAATTACAGTGACAATTAGAATAGGATTAGTCATATGTGGTTACATACCGCATAAGTTGTCTCTGCATTGCGAAAATCCAGTTGGGCATTCCTGGCAGTGTTCGATTCCTGAGACGTAGGGGGAATTATACTCACCGTGTTTATTCGTTTTTGTCAGTCTGCAAAATAGGAAATGTCTCTTTTTTAATGTTTTAAAAAGTATCGAACCATATAAAACCCAGAAATCTTTAAAGATGTAAGATTATCGGACCATATAAAACCCAGAAATTATTAAAGATGTCAAATGAAGTCTCGCAGTTATTTAGGATGGATTAACAATATGCAGTCTGGGAAATTGTTCTGCAACCCAGTGTGTCCACAGGTGCCGGATAGTGGAACGGCCCCCAACACGGAGGTTAGCCGTGAAAAACAAGCGGGATTACCTTTCCGGCGAATAAGCAGTCGCAGACCAACAAAGGCACTATTATCAGGGTCAGGGAGTGATGAATGACATCATCATCCTGTCAAATACCGCGCATACCCACTGACGGGAACATATGGCGAGTACAGTCCGCGTTAATATTCTAACGAATATAGCCATCATGGGCTTTCAGGAGATGAGATGGCTTGGCGCTTGAGAGACTACCATCGGGTCGTAGAGGGCGCTGTGGTCTGGCCTCCAGACGGTGACATCAGGCAAGCGGGGATGGCTCTTGCCCGTAGCAGAGAGGCCTCAAGTGCACTGACTACCTGGCACCGCATCAAGGACAGGTTGATGGTCGGTGTCTGAAGACACTGATTTGGCTTGCTTGCGGTTAAAGTGGCATACGCACCGACCAATGAGTCCGAAGCTAACGTAAAAGCTGCTTTTGCCAGCTTCCTAGAAGATGACTCGAATACAACGCTGGCCTACTAAGCTACATTGGTTGAAGCGTACGTCAAGGCGCCTTTGTGCGTGAGGATGCCGGTTCGCATACCGATCGTAGCTTATTTCAGATATTTGAATATCGGGCTAGCACGACATGCGCCCATTCAAACGGTCTGCGTTGGTGAAGGATCTCACCCGGTAAATTCATTGAAAAACAACTACGGTCGAGGCCATACGGTCGCTGTAGAAAACCGTGTACATTTACGTTCAAGTTTAACACGTAGAAGTGACCTCGTTGTGAGTCTGGGACAGGTTAATGCCGTCTTTGGTACGACTGGAAAGCCAAGCAATGTGATCGGCCTTTATAGATGCAGAATCTTCAAAGACAACACGAGAAGGTTACTCGAGTTTTGTGCCATTGCCAGACTCCTTATATGTGGCTCATAGTTTCAAAGGCGAGATATCTGTCTCTCGGTGAACGTGGTTTTCTAACGATGGCAGCAGGAAGAGGGAGGTTGATCCCGTCCTTGTTAACACCAGATGGAAGGCCGTCACCAACTGCAGAGTCACACGCAGACTAGAATGTGATTAAGATCACCGATCAGTTGTCTCCACTCTTTCAACCACGCTGAAGGCGAACACCACAAGAACAAAGGCTCAAAAGAGATGCAACATCAGGATCACACAGGGTCCATTGTCTGGAGGGCGTTCGAAACAGACACAAGGGATCGCTTTAATACAACAGCATGGAAAATCACCATAACAGGGATGTTTTTGGAGATGCCATACAGAGGACAGCTGGTACGATTCTTGGTTGAATGAGTGCGAAGAAAAGAGTATATGAGTGACAGAACACGTGACCTGATACCCCAGAATAGAGAAGAGTCCATGCGCACAATGTCGCGCTAAACAAAGAGAGAAAGAAATCTCTTAGGGCAGACAAGCAACAGTGGCCCGAAGGGAAAGTAAAGTTGGCTGAGGAAAGTTTGGCCCGAGGATACCCAATAGATGCTTCTGACAACTTCAGGCAGCACCGAAGCGCTTGCCAGAAGATCAACTGCCGGATCCCAGACATAGATGGGACCTGCCTATGTTCTCAAAATGCGAGACTAGCGAGATGGCGTGAGCATTATGAGTCAATACTCAACCGAACACCAGTCACCCCAAGTGACAAGCTTCAGTTGGAATCCCAGGCGGAGTTCGAGGACCCAGAAATTAATCTGGAAGTACTCTCGGAGGCAAAGCTGGCTGAAGTAATCCAGGCTTTGAAGAATGGTAAGGCTCCGGGGGGCATCTGTAGAATTACACCACAGATGCTCAAGGAGAATGTGGGCTTAGGTGGCTAATGAAGGCTAAACAAATGGTCTGGTAGACAGGAATAATCCCAAGAGACTATAGGAGACTATACTCCCCTACTGCAAAGGCAAGGGCAACAGGAGGTAATGTAAAAACTGCCGTTGAACTACCCTTCTGTCTGTTCTTGGGAAGGTCTTCGAACGTATCGAGCCGTGTGAAGGATTTATCACGTCGGTTATGTGATGAACACTATTCACGAAGTCGGCAACTTAAGACTCGTCTCTTTTAACTTGCTTACCCCACCAGCATGATTTCTGGTTCTCTAACCTATCGGAATTCAAAAGCATTATGAGTTTTGATTGCGATTTCGCTGAAAACATTATGATAACGACGCTATGGGAGTCATTAGATTTGATGGCAACTGCGAGAACAACTTCCTGGAATCGGCTACCGTCTGGTATCCGTAACCACCAGCTGTCGATCACTCTAAGAAAGTTTTAAACTGTTCCATCAAGCGTGCCTGATTATGCGACACCATGTTCTATCGGCAACGCTTTTGGTCAATGATCATGCGGTCGCGGGTTCGACTCCATGTAACGACCCTGGGCAAGTTGTTTGCGCACACCGTGCCTCTGTCACCAAGCAGTATCATTTGGTACCGGTGTAAGTTCTACGATACACTGGCCCCGTGTCCAGGACCTTAGAATTCGTCCACTGCCGGTTCAAGGGCCTAGAAAAGGAGATGAGCGCCTCTCCAACGTTCACTTGTGAGATATGGGACACACTTTACCTTTATCAAGCGTATCCATGTAACTGAGCAATTCGTGACAACCAAGGCTTTAACGATCGTGAAATTTAATTTGTAGTAACATGTTTCTAAGCTTACCCTTCACCGTATACGCAGAGAACGCTATGCTTGTTATACAGCTCGTTCATTCCGTGGTCAGTGAATATGGGGCAGAATGCCAAAGAACACCCGACATGGCTGGCTGTTGCCCAGACAACCTTGACAACACAGCAACCAAGAAACACCGTAAACTTAAAGTTGCAAAATTTAGACGCTGTGCTTTCTCTTTGTGACGTTTGTCACTGGTTTTGTCGCCTCCTGAGACTGACGTCTTGTTGCTCGTGAGTCATATTAAGTTTTTAAATAGCTTGGGATATAAAATTTTAACTTTATATAATATTACATATTACTAGACAACCTGCAACAATATAAATATTTATGTTCGGGTCTCTCTCTCTCTCTATATATAATATCAATATATGCATATGCTACGGAGTTGGCATGCCTGCTATAAAAAGCGATGCCGAGTAGCATGAAAAGTAGTATGAAGTCTAGGTATATAGTTAAACCTAGTCAAGTATCTTGGTAATTTAAGCTTATAATATGTCAAATCAGAAACAGATGAAAGTCAGTCTGTAAGTGAACAGGCAGAATATGAGTCGAAGAAAGGGATCACCCATCAATAAGACACAACATAGCATACTAATGATTGGGCCAGTTGAGTCAAAGATGAAGAGCTGATCAACTTCAAGAGAAAGCAAGATCCCTCGGTTCAGCGCGTTTTCATTTCTCTTCAACACGTAGAATTATTTAATCGTAATCGTAAACACGAAATTTATAAAGCGCTACTTAAAAGCTAAGTGCAGGGCATCAGCTTATTCACGAGCGCTGCATCAAGTCAGTGGGGTTGTCCACAGACTATAGCGGCGGTGAAAGAGCTTATCCGATAAAGCATTAAAGAACTAGGAGGGTCGAGTCTACATGGTCACTAAAGAAACTAAGTACATACAAAACACATCGCCGTGTTCCGCATTCTCCTCCGAATCCTTCTTTGACCAGAATCTCATTACACTGTAAAATATTTCCACTTGCCTCGTGTTATACACATTGAATGGAACATTCCAAAAGTGTTTCTAGCGTGCTGTGTGTGAGGGTCACCTTTTTACAGACTCACTGGTAGATATTTTTAAAAGACAGCTTAATTAAAAAGCAGCTTAAGTTTTAACTTGCAAGAGTATTGGTACATATATTTATGTGCAGTTGGTCCCTTCAGAATGGTCATTTATAAGCCAAGGTCACATTTTCAACCTACATTTCAACTTACATTAAAACGAAAATTTTCTCGATTGTTAGACTGTCATGTTTTAGCTCTTTTGTGAGGTTCTAAACGGCGTTAGATAAGTAACAACTAAACATTGATTTAGAAATGCAGCACTGTAGCCTAAATCTGTACAACGTTTCGGCATCATACCTGAGCGTAACGCATGCACTTCCTGCCAAGATGACATCCAAGAGTATTGTAATCGAAATATTTTCCTTCGTCAGCCCAAGTTTGAAGAACTTCTGAGACATTGAGAAACTCGCTGGCTGAAAAAGGACGGAAATCTTCCTGTTGTTATTAGGGCTGCTTTTATTTCGTAAGCTTGCTCCACAATCAATGTGGGCTGACTCATTATGCTCTTACTTTTTATGAATAGGATGAAATCTTATATGAACACTTATATAAGCAAATAAATAAATAAATAGACATTATTATTATTATTATTATTAATAATCAGATATTTATTAATTCACTTTAAAAGCGCTGGTAGCTGGGAAAAGGCAAGTCTTTAATTTTTGTGTGCCAAGGTGCCCTCTGGACGGAGCCTGAACCACTCCTGACAAAGATCTTACCTTTTTCATCTTTGCTGCCATTTATTTGCCGACCTGTTAATGACATTTACTCAAAAACTTTTGGTTTTGATTTGCCAATCATGTGGTCTTACATAGATGCTTGTTTGGATTTCAAAATGGACCGTTTTATTGTTGTTCCGTCGCTAAACACCTATAAACGAGTCATTGTTATATTACACAATATAATTTCTTGGCTCGTGAATGCTTGCACACTCTACAAAGTCTACTACTTTATGGTGGGTTAAATCTATAAGTACTAATAAATCCTCATTCCAAATTATTCCTTCTTCTAGTTTTTTCCTGTCAGTGCTTCTAAGCATATTGTGACTTACCATTTCCATCCCAATAGTTCAACCCACCACTGGAAAACCAGAAACTCAGTTCAGTTAACTCTTTCTTGTTTAGAGCGTCTTTGAAGATGCAATCCGATACCGCTAATTTAGCAATCATCTCCAGCTTCAAAGACCAAACCTTAAGAGCATAAAAATCACGGTAATTTAATAGCCAATATTTATAGTGATAACCATCTATTGTGTCTGGAAGATCAATCTCATCTTAACTCAGACCATGTAACAACATCCAATGTCCTTAAAGTTAAAAGCAAACCTTAAATCTATAACGGTCTACTCTTTTCAATCTTATGCAGTTCTATGCTGCATCCACCTTAGGTTAGGTGAGGTCATGTGGCTGTCCAGTGTCCATTTACTTTAAAATTTCTACCAACAAAAGTCATCAGTGATGAATATCTAGAGTTGAAGGTTTTTTTTGCTGAATCGCAAACATAACAGCAATCTTACAGGTTACAAAGCACATTGTCAGCTAGAGCGGTTACAGTCAGTGCTAAGCTCTACTGCCCATCTCATCCAATCATTTCATTGGCTGCGCGTTCCTAAGCGGATCACCTATAAACTGCGCCTAATCACATATAAGGCTCCGAATGGTCTTATTCCGGACTATATATCCGACTTCTGCATTCGAACAGCAGACAACCAGAACACATATCGGTTGCGGTCATCATCGAGGAATCAACTGCGTGTCCCGTGGTCTTCGACGCGGTTCGGCGAATGTTCCTTCTCCTTCTCTGTCTCCCGGACCCGCTGTGTGGAACAGGCTTCCTGACCATGTGACGAATGCCCCATCCCTGGACATATTCAAGTCACGGCTCGACATCTTTTTAAGATATCGTGACTGTTGTTGAATTTTGAACTCATGTACAGCGCCCTTTTCTTCTGCCTCGGTCGTGCTACGGCGCTATATGAATCGTATTATTACTATTACTATTATGATTATGATCATGATTATGATCATGATCATTTTGATTATTATGATTATAATTATGATTATGATTATTATGATTATTATGATTATTATGATTATTATGATTATGATGATGATGATTATTATTTTTTTACCAAGGTAAGTATAATCCCTTGGTTGTTCAAAAATTTCCGGAGAAAAAGAGAGGGATTCTGGAACGGCTAATCCTCGTCTGGATTCGGTACCACAAATGTACCATGGAAGGCGACTGCATTGAAACGCTGTAATGTTATAGATAAACGTTGAAAAAGGTAACCTGTTTCTCTACCATCTCCGGATATGAGGGACAATATACGTCCCAAGTCTGTGAGAAAGGTCATACCCAAACCATTGATAGGGCCTAAAGTCTCAAAGGCCAGAGGGACAAAGTGGTATGCATTAGTGAGATGATCATATTTCAAAGTTTTTCTATCGGCCGCCAGTTCAGCTGCGCCTCCTGCTGTAACAGAGGTTGCCTGTAAGTAAGAATGTGCAAGCGTGTCAATCACGGTGACATCCCATAGGAGGCTGCGCCCCGAACGCCAAGGAACCAGGGTAAGACCATCCGGTCTCTTGCCGTCTGTTCTAGAGAGACCCGTAGGTTCTTTCACTGATGGGAAGCCCGCTCGCGTCAGACTTCTGTGAATAAGGTAATTGAGACAAGCGTGACGTGCCATTCTGCCGGGTCCCAAACGGCAAGAGAGACCATGCGACCCCTCAGCAGTCACCAGAACTCCACATGTGCAATTATGTGGTTGACATAGGATAGCTCCGAGACGGAGACCTACGGCTATACGTACGGCTTCGTCATCCAGACGAAGACCGATTGAGTTAATGGGGAGGGCAAATAGCCAATCCCCGGCATGAGGCGATGACACCGCCTTTAGACGTGCCTGGTGGTACGCGTCGTTAATATTGGTAATAAGTGTAGTTTTTGATATCTCATATAGAGGTTTATCCCACTGGGATTGTCTCTGCCAGAGATGAGTATTAGGTTGTGGAGTCATGGTGGGTGCACACCAATGTTCCACCATAGTGCTGAGATGAAAATCTGGTGATATTTGGCCTTTGTGAAGAATGGCAGTTTGCAACGTTTGGGTGCCTGCAGCGGATGCCAAGAAGGCGGGTAGCGCAAGCGAAAACACCCAGCGTACACCTAAACCTCCAGCTTTAATGGGAGGGAGGCCTGAAGCCATTGATGGTCTGTGAGGGCCAATTTAAAAATAGAGACAAAACCTTCACGAAGCAGCAGATCATACCTCTCCAGTAACGGGTGACCCACACACGGGCAACATCTGAAAGTGTGCAATAACTTGGGTGAACTAAATGTGGTCCTGAGGAGCATTAAGGCATCGTGTTTAGCTATGGTCAACAATCTGGAAATTGCCAGTGAGAGTTCAGCACAACGAGACTCTAAGCAGGCAGAAAGAGCCTCTGCAGTACATAGCGGGGCTCCTAATAGGACAGCGCTCTCCGGTTTGGTTTGAGTGAAGCTACTCAAAGAAGCATGGCTATTCGCAAACGGTGAATGTGAAATAATTTCGCATTTTGTATGATTAAGCCGGAGGCCTAAAGAATCACATGCCTGTTCTATGAAACTTACGTCAGCTGCCACTGTGGGTGCATCGCCCCCCAGGGATAAGTCGTCCAAGTATCCTATCACAAGGTCCGAAGATAACTGTTCCAAGATCTGCTGTAATGGGAGACAAAACAAGAGTGGGCTCAAAAGGGTCCCCCTGCTGTGGACCTACTCCAGAAGAAATGGAGAAATGGCTGAATTTTAGTTCCGTGGCAGAACCGTAGGCTAGATTGACAAACGGTAGTAACTCCGGAAGGATGTCTGCTAATGAGTTCAGCATGTGATCTCTGTACAAGCTATTAAATGCGTTAGCAAAGTCAAGTTTAACCAGTATCGAGCCATCTGGCATGTCTTCTAAAAAGCGCTTAACCGAGTGCACTGCAGCCTCCCCACCTCCGGGGGTTCCCATTCCTACCTGTTTACTACCAAAGAGTACTGAGGTCATAGATAGGGCAAACTTGTTTGCGCACTTGGAGGCCAGCCTACGCCAATAGTAGCCAATTACAATTGGACGCAAGCCACCCGATTTTTTACTTAACGCTAACAGGGTGCCACCAAAAAGTATAGGTTGAATGTCCGCTGGACAGGAGCCTGCTAACAAAAGGTTAACTAATGCTGCTAGACTCGAACACAATCCAGGACCTATTTCTTTACAATTCATTAAGTCTTTGACGTGCTGGGGACGCAGGCCATCAGGTCCCCCCGCCGAACCTGCGGGGAACGAGAGGATGTTACTATGTACCTCGTCCGAAGTTGTTTGGAATGGGTTTACCTTTGTGGTGGGAGGTATGATGGGGCGCCCCGCTGGGTGTTTGGGGTGTTTGATCGAAATCTCTTCGAAGGTATCCTTATTAATCGGCGCAGGCTTATCCTCTGAACTCAGGATTCTGACCGCTGCCCTTATATTACCATCTTCGAGCTTCGAGGAAACAGCTGCTGCTATAGCTTGCTCGTTACTCAGTTTAGATTTTTGATGTACCTTAAGAGTTGGTTCAGGAGAAAAAATTTCCATTAATTTAGTAGTCCAATCATCATAGAAACTCTCCACTCGGCGTTTAATGGTGGAGGTCAAATTGTGACGTTTGCCTCCCCTAGTTGGTTGTTCCAATATTATGGCTGAAAAAGAGAGTATGGTTTGCCATGAGTCAAAATTCATGGGGTCTGCCACGATCTTATTGATGATTTCTATAAGTAACTTCCCTACACTAGTTCTAGCTGCTTTAGGAATATGTTTAAGTATTCTGCCTGATAAAGTTGGATGAGTCAAGGTATGTGTGTTTACATCTTTTTGCAGGTCCTGGCTTTTGTAGGATAAGTCCCCTTTGTCATCCACATCCACCAATGGTGATGGCTTCAACCTGTCCGTGTCTGCGGCTGCAGAGACATTTTGGTTAATAGGGTTTATGAGGCTTTCCAAGGGGGGCTTTCGTGAACCCGGATATGGGTTATTGCGTGGTCCATGTAAATGTACGCAGCCGTCTCTGTTGTGTAAAAGTCTAATGGCCCGGCAACTACTGCATGTACCGTGTGCCTTCTGCGAAGACCCAGCAGAGGACGACAAACGTCGTCTCTCTCCGTTCATTTCCCAGAAAACATGCAAACAGTCTTGGAGTCACAAAAAAGAGGTGGAACGAGTGCCTCGCAATGCTGAAAATGAAAACCGAAACACCAAATGTCTTAAACAGAAACCAAGGTATAAGCTTAGGGCGATAGACCGACGGGGGGGCGTGTCAGTCAAACAAGTGCGGCACGAAATGGACCAGAATAAGCCTCATCAATTACCGAGTCAAATAAACAAGAAGAACCTGAAAATACCTGACAAAACAACCGACCAACAGAACTGCGTGAATGTCAGCCTTTGAGAACCTTTGAACAGAACGTTAAGGAGTGTGCAAAGTGAAGTTTAAAACCAAATCGCCTGCCACGAAAACATAGTCCGTCATCTTGACCGAGGGCCATTCCAGAATTATTATTATTATTATTATCATTATTATTATTATTATTGCCAATTCACATTATGTGGAAGTGAGGCACAGAACCCTAGCAATCAACCACATTGCTCCCCAACCAATATGTTAGGCTATTTTGACAACCACTACTTTCAGTGCTTCATATATAAATCCTAATTCTGATCTAAAGACTTCTATAGCGCCGTTATCATAATGCCCAAGGCATCAGTCGATGGTCGCTTCAAGCCAAATCGCAATCCAGCATCATAATCCGTTGGAAAAGCCTGGTCGAATTCCTGCGCAGTAACTGATAGTCTATCTATATAAATACGGTTGCCTTGATAAGAGTTTGTTATTTCGATTTCATTCTAAAGCAACGTTTTGTAATGCAGTAGTAAGTGAGGTTTTACATCATACATATAATTCTATCATAATAAGCCCGAGTAGTATAGTAGCACTCATTTGCTTAACACTTTGGCCTAAGAAACTTACAGCATCCAAGCAATTTGCTAAGGCTGACAAAACATTGACTAACCATTGTCTATAATAGTTCAGGTTTGGAACGTAATAAAGTTTATGCAATAATGATTATTATCTGCAACATACAGCATATGCAAAATACAATGAGATAGCTGGATATAAATTTTAAAAGTTAAATGCAGCGATTAGCAAATAAAACTGTTAATGGCATACCGTTAGTGTTAAGCTTACCATATAAACCATATCAACAGCTATAGGGTAGGTCGAGCGGCGAACTAAATTATGTTCCATTATGAAGTCTCCTCTGTTTTCTTGAGTAAGTCGTTCTTGGTACTTCTGATGAATCGCGGAACTCACTTCTTTATCTGAATCACCTTTAGAAGTCTTGGTTTCGGTATCAGAATAGTCAATCGCCTCCGTTGATGCAATTAATACAATTATTATGAGACTAGTCCAAGTAATTGTAGGAATATTCGCGCATATCATTTTGACCAAATTGCATCAAAACAAAACTTCAAGACCAATAAAATGTATTATTTGTGAAAAAACATCTTTTCAAACTTTTCAAAAATTGTCGACGTCATTTGATGCCCTAAAATGACGTAACGAAGTTACATAACACATGGGACTACTTATCATTTGAGCGCACAAGACGCCATAAAATAACTACGAAATCTTTGCAAAGCACCCGCCACAGTCCGGCAGTTTATCTTCATAAACTTCACAATTGTTCCAGTTTTTGGCTTATAAAAGCGTGAAAATTTGAAGTTCTGACGAATATTAACTTTTTGGATGTGAAGGCAAAACAGATTTTGCATTAACAAAAAGATGTTATTTGAAAAGTTGTGTTTTGGGTGTGTGTTTGGGCTTATAGGCTAACTATCGTCTTTGAGCAAGCTATTGAAGCAAAGATCTTAGAGTCTAAGACTCTAAGATCTTTGATTAAAGTGGCAATATTTCGTTTAATATTAAGAAATTTAAGTTATTAGGCGGCCTTTGCTATCAAATAAGAATTACTGCAACCATATTCATTAGTTAGTACTTTATATTTGGATTGCGTGATTTTAGTACGAGTTCAAAATCGAAGCGGTCCCGCGGTTCTAGAATGATGCAGCTGCTGCACGCCTTGATCTGACGTAAGCCACTGTGACCATCGCGTCATCAACAACACATCCGTCATATGACGAGAACAAGGGAGAGAAAAAAGTTCAAAAATTACATAAAAACTGTAAAAAAATGTCTATTCGACGTCAACGCCATAAAATGTCGTTAAACATAAAAAACTATTAAGCTACTGTAGATAGATAGATAGATATATATAGAGAAAGAGAATTATAGATAGATAGATGATAGATAGAGAGAGAGAAAGAAATAGAGAGAGAGAGAAAGAAAGAAAGAGAGAGAAAGAAAGAGAGAGAGAATATGTGTAGTATGCCTACCGTGTCCAAAGTTTACATTGGCAGTTTTCATCGTTGAGACATCGGCTTTCGTTGTCCTTTATTGATCATCAAAATTTTGGGTGCAAATAATAAAATATGTCTTTAAATATTTCACTTTTCGGCCCTCTTTGCCACCCTTTGAACAGTGCCGCCCTGGACGGCCGCACCACTCACCCTGCTTAGCTATGCCAGTGCGGGGATATGTATACTAAAATATATCGCTATGCCGTAGAGCAATTGCAAACCGTATTTACTAAAGTACAAAAGGAACCACCTACCAAGACACAGAACCTCAAATGGGACAAATATTACAGTAAGCACAACAGACCAAACAAAGTCTGTAGTCCAGATCATTATAGTCCGTACTTGGCCGCAGTGAACCTTAATAACTTGCTTCTGAAGTTGAAAAGAGCTTTGATGGGAAATGTTGGGATTGCGGAAATCTTGAAACGATCAAACACCTTCTCTTGGAGTATACCAAGAAAAACAGCCGAATCACTCGAGAAAAATGTCTCACACTAGGAGAAAGAAGGAAATAGATATTTTATTTAAAAATGAAAACGCAAAAAACTTAGCAGATCCCAAAGTCAGTTGTTTGCTATCCGATGCCGTTAAACAAACAATTTCAGTTCAGTTCTGAACCGGTCTCATCCTGACTCCAAGAGTTCGTTATCGAATCTTCAGGAAGTTGAACTGTAGTAGCATCTATTACACGAACCGTAAACTTCAGCGTGTAAATAGTAGTTTACACGCGTATAAAAATATCTTAAGAAAGAAATGCTTTTGTAAACTAAAATAACCAGGGAGTCAATTATTCATTAGGCCTACTATATATTTAATATTTGACTAAATAGGCCAAATACACGAGTTAATGCTTATGCTGTTTTGCAAATAACAGATTTATCAGCTGTAATATATTCCTGTCTAAGAGTCACGGTAATGCATCTTCTGTATAATCAACAGTAAATACAATGCATGTAAGTATGTATGGTGTACATATAAAACTGAATGGCAGATCTGATTCTGTTGAACTCATTTATATTGCGCCAGTACTATCTTTCATATGAAGCAGTCGATCGGTTCATGAAGCTATGAAAGACGACAGAATATCTCCAGTGAACCAGATGAGCATCCATGTCCAGTGCACAAAGGCCAGCCTGTGTCCACGGTCGTAAACGGATTTGTCTATTAAAAAAATTAAAAAAACACAACAGAACTACAATCCTTATATGTCTATCTTACTCTGCACGTCTTCCAGTTAGTAATTTTTGCAAGCATAATCTTATCTAAAGCATCGAAACCAGCATCTAGACACTTATTATTGATCAGATTACTATATGATCAGTCTTCCCCTTTTCTCTCAGCTTAAACACAACCAACCCCAGCCTCCTCTCCCCTCCTTTCTCTGGTCTCCTGTCAACCGGACTTGGTTCTTGACATGGCATCTTTGGACAACCCCACGGACTTGACGCCGTGCTCGTGAAAAAGCTGGTGCCCTGCGCTCAGCTTTTAAGTAACGCTTAATAAATTTCGAGTTTACGATTACAATTATTATTGCGTTTTAAGTAGGCCTACTTCACAAAGGCGCTGCCTACGCTAGACTGAATGACGTTAAACTGACTTAAGAATGAAAGTTCATAAATACACAAAAAGTGCTCAGATAACAACTAGCAGATTCACCACTGTTGCTGAATTGAATTTTCTGCTAATGTCTAAGCCTGATTCCGCCAGGTTGGCGTCGTTGGATTCTTGGACCTGCCTAAGGGCAGAACACGGAATAAGAAGTCTAGATGTATGCAGTCACGGCTCAAGACATCTTTTTAAGATATCTTATGACTTTTGATTTTTGAACTCATGCACAGCGCCCTTTTCGTCTGCCTTGGTCGTGCTACGGCACTATATAAATTGTATTATTATTATTATTATTATTATTATTATTACTACTACTACTACTACTAATACCACTACTACTATTATTATTATTATCATTACTATTATGCAAAGTCGAATAGTTTCGTAGTTACTAACCACATAAACAATTTTCACTGTCTACAACTTCTTTACAGTCAACGACGGTATCACACGGTGGATCGGTTTCTACAAAATAAGCCAGTTTATTAAAATTTATTTATTAAAATTTATTTCTAATTATTTATTAAAACTTATTAAAATTGATAGAACATATTTAGCGCGCTCGATCTGTGTTCGTTTCGCCCTATTTCTTCAAACGGACGCTATTGTCTGTCTGTTTGTCACTGTGTTTGTCTTTCTGTCTGTCTAGCTCCCTGGATAGAATTTGGTTGTGAAGCAAATGAAAAGTTCTGGGATGCTATGACACATGGGCAGCTTCGTTCCTCCCAGGCTCTGTTGGAAAAACAAGCGCGTGTCTATGCATGTATATATGTAAGTATGTATTTGTGTATCCATGTAAGTATATAGATAGGAATTATTATATATGCATGTATGTATGCATATATGCATGTAAGTATGTATGTATTCATGTATGTGTTTACGTGGGTAAAAATATGTGTGAATGTATGTATGTATATATACGTATTATTATTATATGTGCGTGTAATTATGTACGTAATCGTTTTATTATTATTACTATTATTATTATTATTATATAAAATTAACGCATACATTTACACAAATGCGAATCTGCATGTATGTGTGTATGTTTGCATGGTAGTGTGATAGAAAGTTAGTAGACAAAAACTGCTCGTATTGTGTGAAAAACATTGTTTTTGTAGTGGCAGACACTTTTATTTAGAGGCTAAATGCTAAAAATAGCCACATTATTGTCTGGCTTTAGGCCAGAGCGAATGCAAAAGAAAAAGGTAAAATTTGAATTTATGAATTCTAATATAATCTAATCAAATCCGATAACTTCTATAGCGCCATTATCTTAATGCACAAGATCCCAGTCTATTGTAAACAGAGCCATGACTTTGTCCTTTATCTGTGAAATGAATTACTGTAGAGTGAGTGTAGACTATACCGCTAGCAGCATTTAAAATTCTTGACCTGTACACACGCTATAGAATATATACAATACAATTAAAATTTGTTAATGTCCTCTTTACAAAGTTCAGAAGTGCACTTTAAACCGGGTTATGTGAAGTATTAAGAACCATAAGCAGACTGGAAGAGGTAAGTTTTCAGGTTAGAGCGAAAGGCAGCCTTCAGTAGGATAGTTGCGAACATGAGGCGGTCGAGAGTTCCAGATGGAGGGACCAGCAACTGTGATTGAACACCGGCCAAAGACAAGACGTGTACCAGGAACAACATACTTTCCAGCACATGCTGATCGAAAAGAGGATCGGCCTTTGACAGAGTTACAAGGTGCAACCATGGAATATAAGTCTTGATGTACAGCAAATGTAGGAAAAGATCTATTCTATTCGAATCTAATTTAGTTTAATGACTTTTACAACGTCGCTATCATGAAGCACAGGTTACAGTCGACAGTCGCTTCAAGTACGCTCGTCAAATATTGAATATGTTGGTGAAGCTCGATAAACTCGATCAATCGAAGTCCGATAGGTGAGAGAAAGACGGTCAGAAGATGGCCTATAAGCAAGTTGAAGCGGATGAGTCTTGAGTTTAGACCTGAATGACATTAACCAACTGCTAGAACGTACAGAACTGGGCAGTGAATTTCAAGAACTGGGTGGGCATCGAGGTTCAAGAACTGGGCAGTGAGTTTCAAGAACTGGGCATTGAGATTCAAGAACTGGGCAGTGAGTTTCAAGAACTGGGAATCGAGATTCAAGAACTGGGCAGTGAGTTTCAAGAACTGGACATCGAGGTTCAAGAACTGGGTAGTGAGTTTCAAGAACTGGGCATCGAGGTTCCCTCATGCATAACTTTCTCATTTCTTTCTGAATCATCCCGTTCCTTCTTTTCTTTCCATCCACAAACACACCTGGGATATTATGATGGTAAGTTGAGGTGAGCAAATGTTTTGCGGTGAGGTAGAGTGAGATTAAGATAGTGATTTGATGTGATAGTGAAAAAAGAAAGGAATGGATTGATCGGACTTACGGCACAGACCGTCCATGCACTTAGAAAATCCCGTTGGACAATGTTCACATTTCGATCCATTTCTGAAAGGTTTGAGGTATTCTCCATTGGCGTCTTGTCGAGTATGTCTTACAAAACACAAAAGGGACAAGTTAAACAGTCGATTAAGCATAAATATTAAGAGTGGGATTGAGTGGATCTCTATAGAACCACGCGTTTTACACGAGTGATTCAATGGGGATACATTGTGGAGCGCCACTTATTCTCTAATTTCCTAGTCAAAAATGAAACCGTTGCTAAAACCTATGTTAGGCTAAATTTCAATGCCAGTTAGTCTAGTTTCTTTTCTTCATACATCAAAGGCATGGTAGGGCGCTTGCTTAATTATTACAAGCTTCTGTCAACAATAGCCCTCAGAAAGAAAGGACTTGAACTGCGGAGTTTCACAAGGGTCGGTCCCTGGTACTCAGGAGTTCACTCACTGTATATGCCAACACTGAAGAACCCGAAGGTGTAATTAATCAGCAACAGATTGTTCAGCCCATCTCTACGCTGATCACACGTTGCAGGTGTTATACACTAGTTTAAATGATGCTCCAGATAATCCAGCCATATCAGGTTTATCCACATCTGGCACACCTCTCGAAGACCTAACGCGCATCCAACCAACACCGAATCGGTTTAGTTCGGCACGGTCACGCAACATCGGGTGATGCTGGAGACCACGAGTGTACCTCTCCACATAGGATCTGCCGTTAATTTCTTAGCACCGGTTACTCAATAATTGTAATGGTAATCAGAAACTTGTAAAGCGCCGCTTCAAGGATCAACGTCCCAAAACTGAAGAATAATACGGTCTTCAAGCGCTTGCGGTAGAGGGAGCTATCAATGGTGCAACATGTCAACAAGGTCGACTACATTTGTTTTCAACAAGTACGTCGTTTAAGTAAGTTCGAAGGCTTCTTAGTCACCTCCAGCCTCGTCTCGTCATCAGCAAGCTGAGCTGGACTGTTGAAACTCAGTCCCAGCACCAGTTGTGGGGCACGATGGCTGATTGGCTAAAGCGCTCGGCCTGTAACGCGAAGGGTACGGGTTCGAGCCTCCTCTGGCGAACAACTGATGGACGTTTCAAAATTTTGTTAAAATGGCGCTAAATGAATCACTGATTAGATTTGAGTGCATGAAATGATAAAGTGCGAACTTGGAAAAAATATGCCATAATAAACTACTGACTTAGATAGTCGTTACTTTGTAGGGCCCTTGAGCAAGTCCTTTATTCACAACTGCTCAGGGCCATCGATTGATGCTTCATCATTAAATGGTAGCGCTTAATAAATGCAGAAATAATAATAATTAACCAATACAACTGGTTTAAAATGTTGTGGCCAGTCTCGTAACCCAGATAGACAGACCATTATGACCACGTTACTTAGCCCTGAAGTCTCTTCACTGGCTGCTAAAGTGCCAAACAGTCACATACAAGCTCTCTGTAATCGTAATCTCGAAATTTCTAAAGCGCTACTTAAAAGCAAAGCACATGGCACCAGCTTATTCACGAAGGCTGCGTGAATCAACAAATCCGTGAAGTTGTCCAAAGATGCCACGTCAAGAACCAAGTCCGGTTGCCAGAAGACCAGAGAGAGGGGAGGGGAGAGGAGGCTAGGGTGGGTCGTGTTTAAGCTGAGAGAAATGGGAAGAGCTGAGAGAAGTGGGAAACGTGTGCTTATTCACTGTTCAAATCAGACCGAGCCAACCAAATGTCTCTCGGCTTTCGTCAGGTCAACGCGAGGATTCCAACTCTAAGTCGTTTTGCACTAGGCAGTCGGTCATCGTTATGAGCCACCGTTACTTAGACTGGAGTCTGGTGAATGTGTGTACCCAGTGTGCCACCCTGTGTGACATCTAACAACATCTAAGTTTGTCCACAATAACAAACAATAGCATCAAGGCGGGTCTTGTGTGAACTGGTGTCGCGTCCTAAATGCCACGTGTATGAACGGAGCGCTTTTATGATGCACCTAAAAGGGGCTTTAGAAATGGCCAGATACATCGACATATATGATTATTACTCTTATGTAATTCAACTGCAATTTTGAATCACACAGACTCACCCTTCGCCGTAGAGGCAGACGACATTGTACTGATTGTAACGCTTCACTCTAGAAGAAGTCTCATAAACGGGGCAGAAATTGAGTTCACAGCCCATGTGGCTCGCCGTAAACCATATGACCTACACCCAAAAATCATAAAAGTACAGTACAGTCTAAGATTGTTCAATTATGACTCGACTTGATAAACATTAGTTATCAGAGGCGTTGTCTGCGTGGTATTTTAAGGATATCTCGACTTCAGCTCAAAACGCAACTGCAATTCAACACAAAAAGACAAGACCATCTTTTCTTAGGAATTCTTCGCGATCTCCTTCTCTAAGCTGTCTCCACTCTTTCGCAGCATATGTCCGAAGTATATGACAGCTTCCTCTTTTAGATTAATTCGAGCAGACTCCTCACTACTCTTGCAGTCTGTGGGACCCAATCATATGTCTTCTTTGCAATCCACGGTACTCTAAATACTTCATTTCAAATGCATTGAGTCTTGTCTCTATCTCTTTTATGGTCCAGCTCTCACAGCCGTTCTGTGCCACTAGCCAAACAAGAGCCTTCAGAGTCTTATCTTTGTTACAAGCAATATGCCCTGACTTCTCCATACATTTTTTAATGCTGCCCCAACACGTTGTCCTTAGCCAGTCTTGACCAGATCTCTTTACTGCACTCAGAGTCTTCGGTTACACTGGTCAACATAGAAATCGTTACTGACTGGAAAAGGCCCTAATGTGTAGCATCTTGGTGTGCTGAACACGAATATAACCATAAAAATTTTTTATTGGCTCTCGTTTTGAAAATATTTCATATAGTTCATTTTTTATGTTTCACCATGTAAATTTATGAAGTAGGACTGCGACAATATCCTAAATAAGTCTAGAATGATGTAATATTCCACCTCATTGCATAATCCCATCATGGACACATCATGCACAGTTGATTACGTCATTTTCTGATCCAATGTAAAACTACAGCCAGTCGGCTGCTGACGTAAGATGACGTCAGCAGTGTACTATATAAAGCGAGTCGGAACGGTTGAGCATTTACAATATTACAGACTTTGTGCGAGACAGTTTAAGTTACTGTTTTATAAAACTATTATTACTTTATCCATTTAGATACAATACAGAACAGTAATGCCTCGGAAGTGCGTAAATACTGTGGACAACTTTTGTTACATTTGTGGGGAAGTGACATTTGCCAACCAGAAGAAAAGTATCACTTATCAAGTCAAGAAGGCATATCATGCTTACTTCGAATGCAAGGTTGGTGACCAAGACAAGCCATGGGCCCCGCATATATGCTGTGCTACATGTACAACACAGCTTTCACAGTGGTTGAATGGCAAAAGACCATCAATGCCGTTTGCAGTTCCCATGGTGTGGAGAGAGCAAAGCAACCACGTAGATGACTGTTACTTCTGCTTCGTTCCTCCTCTTTCCGGTGGAATAACGAAGCAAAAGAAGTCGACAATAGTCTACCCAAACATTCCGTCAGCATTGAGACCAGTTCCACATGGTGATGGACTTCCTATTCCAGAACCTCCAGCAGAATATATTTTCCTTGATTCATCTGATGAGGACAAGGGTGAGCCGACATGTTCTTCTCCTGGTCCGTCAGCGTGCAGTGATCCCGATTTTCACTGTGGTGCATCATCAACCCCACACAGAATAACACAGGAAGAACTAAATGACCTTGTTCGTGATTTGGACTTATCCAAAAACAAGGCAGAATTGCTAGGATCAAGACTCCAACAATGGAATCTTCTAGAAGAAGATGTCACAATTACTTCATATAGAAAGCGCCATCAGCAGTTGGAACCTTTCTTTATGAAGGAAGGTAATCTGGTATTCTGTTCCAATATTGACGACCTCATGAATGCCTTACAGATCACTCATGACCCACAAGAATGGAGACTCTTTGTAGACTCTTCAACACTGAGTCTTAAGGCTGTGCTTTTGCACAATGGAAACCGTCTTCCATCTATTCCATTAGCGCATGCTGTCCACATGAAAGAGACATACGATAACCTAAAACAGCTACTGCATTCCATTGACTATAACAGGTACAAATGGCACCTGTGTGGTGATTTGAAGGTAGTTGCCATTTTAATGGGACTGCAGCAAGGATATACAAAATATATGTGTTTCTTGTGTGAGTGGGATAGCCGAGCAAGAGAGTTGCACTACGTGCGGAAGGAATGGACTCCCAGACAAAACATGGCAGTTGGACAGAAGAATATCCAGCACCCAGCTCTGGTCGAGGCTCACAAAATCCTACTACCACCCCTTCACATCAAACTAGGTTTGGTGAAGAACTTCGTGAAAGCCATGGACCGCACTTCGCCAGCTTTCCGATACCTGCATGAAAAATTCCCTCGACTCAGCGAAGCAAAGATTAAAGAGGGAGTTTTTGTGGGTCCTCAGATTAGACAACTCTTCAAAGATGACCGCTTCAACAACTTGCTGGAGGGTGATGCGAAACAAGCATGGAATGCTTTTCGTCTAGTGTCTACAGACTTTCTGGGGAATGTTAGGGCAGAAAACTACAAGGAACTAGTAGAAGACATGCTCAAGCAGTACCAGAAATTTCGCTGCAATATGTCTCTGAAGATGCATTTCCTTCATTCCCATCTGGATTTCTTCCCTGACAACTGTGGTATGGTTAGTGACGAACATGGCGCACGTTTTCATCAAGATATCGCAACAATGGAGCAAAGGTACCAGGGAAAATGGTCCACTACAATGTTGGCTGACTACTGCTGGACACTCCGCAGAGATGCTCCCGAACAGCTGTACAAGAGACAGGCAAAAAAATCTAAGAACTAGTCTATGACCTGGTTTTTACAAATATTAACTGTAAGTGTATCACTATTGGCATGCATTGTGCGATATAAAATTACTTCATTTCAGATTACAAAAAAACTAGAGCCAATTCGGCATTTTCACTGTCATATTCGTGTTCAGTACATATAAATTGATAAGAACTGACTAATTTCATTTCAGTAACATGACTTTTGTAAAAATTTGTTGTCCAGTGAATTATCAGTGAGCCAAGATATGGGAATGTGTTAACCTGCTCAAGTTGATAGCCTTGTGCTGTGATGTTGCAAGCAACCTACAAAATGAAGTTCGTGGTCTCTTTTACCTCTATTCTGTAAGCGCTTGAAAACTATTTTTCAATCGTGATTTTGTGTTATCATGTCGGAAGGGTCAGTGATGAGTTTCTCTTGAAGTGGTTCTATATTAGTCTGTGATTATAATTCCACGATTACCTGTATAAGTCTGTGATTCAGATGACGATTACCTGTATAAGTCTGCGATTAAAATGACGATTACCTGTATAAGTCTGTGATTAAAATGACGATTACCTGTATAAGTCTGAGATTAAAATGACGATTACCTGTATGTAATGATCGCAGTTCTTTCCCAGCTTACAGGTGTTTCTGTCGTAACTGTAGAAGTTCTTCTCCTCTGTCCACAGGTGAACTACGTTTCCCACCAAAAACTTATACATGACTACAATGCAAAATACAAACCAGGGCATTCTACTTAGGCAAAGTGGAAAGGAGATGGAATATAAGGCTTTGGACATATTCAGTAATAAATGCGATATTCTCATAGAGTTATGTAATAGTGTTGTGTTAATAGTTATTATTTATTATACCGTCATAAATTTTAATCTAATTTTCCAAATTTTGTGGCTAGAGAAATTATTGAAACGCTAGAATTTTTCTAACAGATTCCTTAGAACATTCTCTGACTCGGTGCAACAATAGGACTTTATGAGGCGCAGTTTCTGATTCCACTTTAAACGACTATGTTTTCCGTTCACGATGCACATCATATCTGGCATTTGCTTTAAAAAATAGGTCAGCGAAGGCTTCGACTTCATTAGGCCGTTGAGTCTGAGTAACCGACCGCTTTCCTTCCAGGTGTTGATTCCGACATTTGAAAACCAACGACTCAGTCTAATCTCTTTGATTGTCGTAACCCCGTCTGTGTCCATGCAAATCTTAGCGATTTGTTCCGCTGCTTTCTGTAAGTGTAGACTCCATACCTACAATCGCAATAAAAATAAAATTAAGAGGAAATAACCGGTGCTTGCTATCTTAATGTCTCTTTTTAAAGCAGTGCCAGAGGACATGATCATAGCATTGTTCCGACCTGGAACCGAACCCTTATTGTCTAAAGTCCTTGGCATAATCTGGAGGACATCACGGAGAGATAAGAGAGTGTTCCCTGCTACCCTATCCTCCGGCTTACAGAGTCCTTCAGCTGTATTGCATAGTTTAACTTTGCATAGCTACTGTACGTTGGTCCCGAGTACACATCGTGAAGCACTTCATCTGCTCCCAGCGGCTTGTGACACGGTCTTCCGTCGATAACGCGTTTGGTCAATGATCAACGGCTGCGGGTTTGACTCCGGGTAACGACCCTGGGCAAGTTGTTTGTGCACTAGTGTCTCTGTTACCAAGCAGTAGAATTTGGTACCGTCTTAAGCTGGGAAGTAAACGGCAAGTCCTGCGATGCGCTGGATTAGGGCTCCGCCCATTACCGGCTCAAGGACTTTAGGAAATGAAATGAATGCCCCCCCCCCGTATACCTTCCTCATGGAACATGGGAGCTTTACTTTACTTTCTTATAGCGGTATTTAGTGCAGTAGATATCTATTATGTTAGAAGTAATGTTACTGACACAGTTCCAAGTTCGGCTAATTTCAATATGAACGTCACTGAACAAAATGCTATGGCGTATAGTTGAATCAAATGAACTTCACAACCAACTGTTCTTTATGAGTGAACCCAATAATGATCGAGCCTGAATGTGAAAATTGGCAAAATTTATTGACATACTACTGACCTAATGCATTAATACAGCATAAAAAACTTAAATTCAACTGAGATTTTAAATAAGCTTTAACTAAATTTATTTTGGCTTAATTTCCTCTATTTATTCAGTTAACTTTTCTCAATTTATGCCAAGTAACCCAATTCTACCTAAAGATCATTTATTATTCATTATTAATTATATTATTATCACCATCATCGTCATCATCATCATCATCATCATCATTATCATCATCATCATTCTTATTATCGTTATCATCATCATCATTATCATTATTATTATCATTGTCATCGCTTTCATGGGCTCGCTCAACAAGACCATACGACAAAGCAGAGCAGTGAAGGACTTGCTCAAGGTTCCTACACAGTTACAGTCTCAGGGAGGCTTGAACCTGTACTCTCCGCGTTACAAATTAACGTACCGCTGTTAGTTAATTAGTTAGTACACTTAATACAGCGCGTTTTGGTGCCTCAAAAGTGCTGTCTACGCTACCATGACTGAATTCGAAGTCATTTAAAATAAAGTTCATCCATAAGCATTCAGATCATTAAAGAGCGAAAAACCTGTTGTTTTATATAAATGCGCCTATTCTGATATTTCTTATGTTTATAAAACTGCTGCTTAACCAGTCAACTTCACTTAAAGGCTGGGTTCGTCTATGCTGTCCATTGATTCACGTAGCCAAAAATAGTTCATAAAGACTGATCACCAGTGTTTCTGTGATCGCCTTTTCCAGTCGCAAAATCTTCGTGAGATAAATAGAAGGTCACAGATTCAGGCCTTTGCATGAAGTTTGCAACAGCCAGTTTGAAGCCCAAATTCTGTGGTCATTTTCACCAGTGTCAAGGCTCTTCTTCAAAACCAAATGGGGTCTGTCCAGGGACGTAGCAATAGATTGTGCAGGTTGTGCAAAGCACGAGGGCCCACGAGGCCAGGGGCCGCCTGGGTCCCCAAGGGGCCAAACCCGGTTGCTCGATTACTTAAAGCAAAATAACCAAAGTTCAATTTGCACAAGGACCCTCGGAAGGCTAGCTACACCACTGGGTTTGTCACTTATTCCCCTGCTCGATGTGTCTTTAGCTGACGCGTGGTAAAGTGAAATGAAGAGTAATAAGAAGGTAGGATGTGGAACAGTAAGGAAAATGTAAGATAAAGAAAAGCGTGAGTAAGGATGAGCTTTTAACTCAAATTCAGTTCACATATTTTGTTTTAAAACAAAATTTCTCTATTGCTCTGTTTAAAACAACTGTTTCTTTATAAAATGTAGAAAGTAGAAAGTTTGTTGGCATCTATGCAGAAGTCGGAGAATGTTCGCCTTTCCAAAAATCAACCTAACTATGTTATTTGACTCTGACCACACTCTTAGCACTTGCACTGACCATTTACAATTTCAAGCACGGGTCCTAGAAGTAACTCAATACCTACGATGCTATATGAACTGTCGTAATTACTCTCCTCTAACACAGATCCCATCATGACTCCTCTTTTCCCCTGATCTATCCTGGATATCCAATTCCAAACATTACACACCGTAGCCTGCCTGCCTGCCTGCCTGCCTGTCTGCCTGCCTGCCTGCCTGCCTGCCTGCCTGCCTGCCTGACTCTTGGATCTTGATCTGGAACCGAACCTTTCCTGCCTTTCTATTTTGTTTTGACTGAGCACCCGTGAACTTCCCACGACTTAGCTTTCATTGGGGGCTGTAGAAATCTCGAGTTTACGATTGCGATTAATTACATTGGGGCCTACATTAAATCACAAAATAAGAGAATTGACACTGTTAAACTCATGACAGGGCTACTTACTATGAACACCATATTAGACGCCATAGGTTCCGTAGTCTTCCTGTGTGCGTTGTGTTCAAACAAGAGTATCTGCCGATCATACTGATCAAATCTGAGTTTCACCCTTGAAATTTGGATGAGTCGATCCGAAAATTCATCTTCAGCCTCAGCGTCTGCATCGTGATGACTTCTACTAGGCAATAACAGATCAAATTCATCCTGTTCCATGGTTTCGTAGGAATTCACAGACTGTAGAGAAAGAACGAAGACCAATATAACTCCGATCAGCGGCGGCCAGAAGGTCTGTCGGCAACTAAACGTCATCATAGTGATGCGATGAAATGAGAAAGCACTACTAAAAAATTTCATCGGATCGCTAATACGTTGGAACAAAGTATATTCTGGCGTTTATCTCTCTCTAACCCAGTATCTTGTTATGATAACTTTCATAAATAATCGATTTCGTCGCCGTTCATAAAGACGCAATGTCTACTCGTTATGCAGATTCAAACTTTTACGTTGATCGTGACGTCAGCATAAAATCCACGTATCTTCATAACATAGACATCATGAATATTAATATTTCATACTGAAGGTTGAGAATCATGTAAAACACCAGTATAATAATAATAAATAATCTGAGAACGTCTATAGCGCCACTGTATATTGCTCAAGGCACTAGTAGATGGTCGCTGCTAAGCAAAATCGTTGTGCAAGCCAAATTTCATGGTGAAGGCCAAGAAGGGCATCATAAAAGACACGGAAACAGTCTACGGAGAAAACGAGTTCAGGAAGAGATGAGTTTTTAGTCGAGTTCTGAAGGCTGAAACAGACTTGCAGAGCGAACAGTCTGATGAAAGGCCTACCCGAGATATGGGACTAGACGATGTTCATCTTTTCTAATCTATTCTGATAACTTTCCTAGCGAGAAGTGTTAAAATTCGGTATCAGTCTAAGCCGTGCCAATAGTACCCATAAGCAAATCCAGCCAATTTGAAAAAGATAGTCGCGTAAGGAAAGAATCTATTCTGTACAGCTTTTACACCACTCCATCATTCTTGGCCATAATATTCTGTACAGCTTTTACACCACTCCATCATTCTTGGCCATAATATTGGGTAGACTTATGCCTATCAGTTTTTAACGTATATATGTGTAGACTAAGCCCATATAGTTTCGAGTAGGCCTACTAGCAGAGGCGCAATCAACTCCCTACCTTGTCTTACGTTCATTTACAGAGTTTTACTTCATCCCTTTGTGTAGGCCTCCTTTGAACCGCATCGTATCTTCTTTTTGATCAATTCTCTTTGAATGTACAATTCAAGAGAAATTCCACTTTACAATGATGCAGTTAGGGTTAAACCAAAGTATAATAGTCACAGACCCTATATACTGCAGCAATTGATTGTAAACAATCACCAATTAAGACACTGGCTATAGGCGTATTGTGTATGCATGTACTGGGCTTGAATAATCTCCAAAGAGAAACTGCATGTAGCCATCTTTTCCGTTACATTCAACTGCTAATTGGCCTAAATCGTGGCTATAGGTAACCTCAAGACCAAAGCGCCTTTGAGTAGCACAAGTCACACCTTACCATATTGGTTCGTTAATAATAATAATAATAATAATAATAAGTCCATTTATATAGCGCCGTAGCACGGCCAAGGCCGAAAAAGGGTGCTGTAATTGAGTTCAAAAATCAACTACAGTCATATGATGTCAGCTTTGTGATATCGTCACAAAGGTTGATCTTGAGTCGTAACTTGAATGTGTCCAGAGATGGGGCATTCTTCACACGGCCAGGAAGACTGTTCCACGCAGTGGGTCCCGAGACAGAGAAGGAACGTTCGCCGAACCTCGTCGAAGACCACGGGACGGTTCTAGGACAATTACCCCCATGCAAAAAAACCTGACAGTAAACCCCTATACTGATATAATAATTATATAAATATACAAATAATGTATATTAATCATAAAGTTTATATATTAACCTATTAGACATGTATTAGAGAACCATGAAATTAAACGTGGAACAGAAAAAGCTGTTTATTATTAATTAGTTTACTGAACTCAAAAAGAAAGGTTGTGAGCTATTCCACGTAACAGTCAAGAACATTGCGCTCATTGTAGTTGCTAATGACGGTCAGAATCCATGCACTGGAGTCAGCCTACTTCTTCCTAGGAGGTTGTGATGGGTGACAAGCCAGAAATTGGCTGCAGTGAACTTGTTGTAATGCTTGTCCTCTTTGAATAAATCCAAAAGTCTAATAATTGTCTAATAATTAGTTTTTGATGTATGGTAAGTCTTTTATGTGTATCAATATACTTGTGTAATGTATCAGTATAGGGGGTTATTGTCCGGGGGGTAATTGTCCGGGTTTTTTTGCATGGGGGTTATTGTCCGGGGGGTTATTGTCCTGTTACCCCACGGGGCATGCAGTTGATTCGTCGATGTGGACCGCAGCCGATATGCTTTCTGGTTGTCTTCTACTCGAATGGAGAAGTCTGATAAATAGTCCGGAATAAGACCATTCAGAGCCTTTTACGAGATTAGGTGCAGTTTATAGGTGATCCGCTGAGGATTGCGTAGTAGAGTTTAGCACCGACCGTATCCGTTTTAGCTGACAAGTCGGCAGTAATGGAAGCTGCTTGGCAGACCTGCCAGCAGACTATTGCAGTAGTCAACCCTGGAGACTATGAAGCTGCTAACCAAAGTTACAGCGGTTTAGGTGGGAATGAATCTGCGGGTAATGAATATGCAAATGACGAGAGTGGGGGTTGATGAAGCCTAAGAACCGGTATGAGCTATTCGATATTCATACGAGGGTCTTCTTCGGACGACAAAGACACGACGAAGAACGTCGGAGGTCGTGAGGAACTGTGATCCGACTGTCAGTCCTTTTACCATTGGAAGCCCTTTCAACAGGTGTAGATTATACGACGAATCGAAATTCGATTTCCCCGTCTCACTGATACCTTTTTCCGACAGGTGAACCGCCAGCAAGGTATTAGTGGCGTCGATGACGTTCACGTCCGACATAATTGCCTTGGCGACAAGGTAATTGTCGTATCCGGGTCTTCCAATCACGACGTCGGCAACGCTGGACCAGTTGAGAGACGAATCTCTGGTAAAGAAGAAATAATCCTCGGCGTACCATCCATCCAGTTTTCCCTGTTTGGTAGTCAGCGAGGCGAGATTTGTCTTGGACAAGTCTGCTCTGATGGCATCGTCTACTGAGAATTTGATGTTGCTTCGTCTGCCAATCAGAAGCGCGTTGTTTTTGAAGACATCCTTCAATCGTATTTTGACCTCTCGCAGTGTCTCGATCAGGCTGTCGTCGAAGAGGATATCGCCGTTTGCGAATCCGTAGAAAGTGGAATTATATCTTCGAAAGATGGCGTTGAACATGTCCTTAAGGAACGGTGTTCCCTGGTCGTTCCATCGTGTCAACTGGATCAAATCCCAATCTGCTTTTCGTGCCATTTCTGACAAATTGCTGTGCGGAAATTGGGTGAAAAGAACGCTATGAACAAGTGGTCGCAAAGACGCCCAGTTAGCAACGGCATGCGCATGCGCAACCCGATGGAACGTTGAATTGTGTGTTTCTTTAAAAGTTGTGAAGAGCGTTAGAAGAGGACTTTGATCTTCTACTGACCCGGAATCAGGATCAGTCTGTGAGTGAAAATTGGGAAATCCTATGGGAATACATTTGAAAGGGTTTGGTGACTGTGAAACTAACAATTTTTCATTCATGCTGATTACCATTTGGGTCGTTATGAATATCGAAGTCACCAATGACGTCACTAGAACAACGCTTTTGAACCGCCTAAGCATTTTCGTCATAGCTGCGTGTTTTGATCACGTTGCCTTCTCTCCATCATTCAAAACAGCAATAGCGATGGTCTTAAAGTTCAGCATAATCTGAAAATATAAACATTTAAACTGAAAGTCTAGTAAACTTCTTTACATATCACCTTGTGAACAGAGTAAAAAATTTTCGCTTTGTGAGCATAGTTCGTTAAGCTTACTTAATTTCATACAAACAAGTTATATGCCCTATATGTAAATGACATGTTCTAATGACCAACAGTTTTCAAATAGTCTTGAGTTTGTGTAAATTAAGTCTAATTATTACTATTTATTAATGTCTATTCTTATCAGTAGCGGCCCTAGGTTTTTCAACAGGAGGAGTCAAGGGAGGGTGGTGGAGGACCTGGATGGGGATCAGTTGAATGCCTGGGTTTGCCGACACTGAGACTACTCCAACATGTTTTCATACCCAGTCGCATTGACAAAAGATCTGAGTTACACGTGACAATATAAAAATTAAATAATATCGGATTTTATTTCAGATCGGGTTAACATTTGGGGGTTTACCGGGGAAACCCAGACACTCAGTTGAGGGCAGTGGCTCCTCTGGCCCTTTGCAGAGCCGCCGCTTACTCACGTGAGGTCAATTAAATCTTAGCTTATTGAATTGGTGCATGAGCTAATAAATATTATAGGCATATCGTTAAAACGAGGATATAATTTATTTAGTCTGCCATTTCTATTTTAACTGTTAATGATTATAACACTGTTATGTAATATTAGAAACTTATTTTCGCGATCTTTTTTCCAAAATGTTACTTCTTATTAGGCAGTCACAGAAGAAACTTTAACCTCCGAACATCCGCTGATGTTCATATATGTTACCTATCTGGAAAGGACGAAAGGTTTAGTTGCCACACGGCATTATATGCTGTGGACTGTCATCTTTCCAAGTACTAACCATGCTCGATGTTGCTTTAACTTTGTTGCATTTCAAACGATACACAGCACTGAGCCTCAATCCACAAATTCCCTATTCACAAAGGTCTAGTTACTGTTCACTAAACACTGTTAACATTTACTATTTGAAATTATATATAGAAGAAAATACCGACATCTAACATAGCGTTTAATGACGAGCCCGTCAATATACAGGGATTATCTTCGGACAGGTGTAGACCAAAAGTTCTATAGCTGCCGTTATCTGCACACTACAACTCGAGGTTCAAGTTCGACAGCCTTTAAATGATCTCAAATATATATATATATAAATATACAAATATATATACATAATGTATGTAAATATATTTAAATAGATATAAATATAGCATGTTCGATGGACTACTTACGATCTCAAGTTCACGACAGGTCAAACTATACAAACTGAACACTTATCCAAACAGCGCCTTGACCGGCAGAATTGAGAATTCAAATCCTCCACAAAAAGTAGATGATGGATCGCGTAGCCGAGATCGAGTTTAATAATGGCGCTAATACGACACTTGGGCGACAGCATTGTGACTGTTTGTTATTGATAGAGTTCTTACAGATCAACTGTAATGTATTAAACTGTATGTGTGTAGGTATGTTACGTCGCATATGTAGCCCACGTTGGCCTATGTAACTGCGTATATTTAGCATATGTAGCCTACGTTAGCCTATGTAACTGGGTATATTTAGCATCTCTAAAAAAACTCTCGCTAGCTTAGGTGTTGGAGAAGATTGACAAGCTTATCTTTAGTCGTATGATGCTCACATAATTGAGAAATTCCTTCACTTAAAGTCTCTCTCAGACACGTAGAAATTAAATCTCATTCGCGGTGAATGGTTGACACTCCTTGCATATCCGCCATAGCCTAACCAATTCAAAGTTTCCGGTCCTAACTCCGTCCGTATTGCGCTGATAACTGAGAAAGACGCCGATTAAAATAAAACTTGCGTCGATTGTCTGAGGCTTATTAGATGTTAAGCAACCGTCTATCGTTACGACGACTTTGAAAATAAATACAGGTGTGTGTAAATGTATATTGTGTACTCGTATATACAGCCATATATACATAAATAAAAATGCCCAAGCCATTTCAAGCCGGCACTCCTTGCATACCCGCCATAGCCTAACCTGGTTTCTCTGACCTATCTCTGACCCGCTTCTCCAACGGATTATGATTTTCTATTATGATTTCATTTGAAGCGACCATCGATAAATGCCTTGGGCATCATGATAACGGCGCTATAGAAGTCATTATGTTAGATTAGATCCTTGAAAATTAAGCTAGTTGAATCATTCTCCTTCCTAGATGGGCCTACCTATCTTCCTTGTTTAGCAAAAGTGTGTAAGTTCCGGACTCGAGAAAATCCTCTAAACAACGCAAAATTGTTCTGCACAATAAACCTTGTAATTTATCTCCTTTGAGATGTTCTTAAATACGTTAAAATGTATTATTCATGTATACATTTAGTTTTGGAATTGTCAGCAGATCATATCGGTTGTACATAAGTAAAAAACTATATAGGCCTAATTATGGATAAATTATTAATTAGTCCTCGATGTAACATTAGAGCGCATCAAAGCGTAAGCTAAAAAAGAATAATTATGGTGATATATCGATCTAAAATCCATAAGATTGATGCGCAAAATACATGCATTTATTCTATATCAGAGGCCTTTAAAAAGCGAAATGCCTGAATAAAGCGGCTAATCATTTAATAATTGCTAATCATTTGCATCCATTCTATTCCTGTATCTGGAAAGTAGGTATGTTAAGAAACTCAAAATCGTGGTGAAGCTGGCTTCAGTCGCAGATGTTGCGTTCGTTAATACTGCAAACAGACGCACAACAAGTGAATCAGCGAATAATGCATTAAGGGCTTTTACACGGATTAATTGTCCATAACTACAAATGATCACACTGCGCATGTCTGCGGCCATGTTGGTCGAGTGCTTACCGATTCTGCCATTTTGGCAATTATTCGTCTGAACGCGGATTTTGCTCGATAAGTGTTATATCTTCCACTGTTACCGACTTGGAGTTTCGGATTTATGCTTCAATTCCGCATATGTATTTTGGTGTTTTTTCGACGGTATTCGGTAGGCTGTAACCGATGCCTCACCGCTGTTGGGTCTGTTAATTCATTCAGATGGTGAACATGTTATCAGCCTCACCGTCTAGCATCAGGCCTACAGACCTATCCGTCCCGTCTGTGACCGGGATATTTCTTCCCCTTATCTCACTTTCCGGTTCAATTCCAAACATCATCCACCATTCCTCTTTCACAGATCCTATTCCGACACCCCTTCTTCCTCTTATCTCTCCACTCCAACCCCAAACACCACCCACCCATAGCTGCCACGCTATCTTTCCATCTGACTTTTAGATCTTCACCTGGAACCGAACCCTTTTGCCTATCAAATTTTTTACTGAGCGCCTGTGAATAAGCTGGTCCTCACGACGTGGCTTTCATTGGGCGCTGTAGGAATCTCGGAATTACGATTACGATCACCGTAGCCGTCTAACCGTCTACCAGCCTGATTCTTGACCTGGAGCCGAACCTTTCCTGCCCAGCGATTTTGTTTTGACTGAGCGCCCGTGAATAAGCTCGAGGACAATCAAGCTTACGATTACGACGATGGAAGGGCTAGGAGAGTGCTTGGATTGATATCGACTGCGGATTTCAGTCTTAATTAGACTAGCAAACCATACAAAGCCAAGCCATGCCACGTCAAACCTTGATATACCATTCTATTTCGTTCTCTCCTTATATCACCTTGTCTTACTGCCACCTTACCATGCCAAATGATGGACTGAATATGGAAAGTGGTCAAGTAATCGTGTTGTATTAACCCTTCGAGTTGTATAGAGGCTGACTCAGACGCATGCTTTTCTCCTGGACATTGTCATACGGAGTCAGAAATGCCCGAACGGCGTCAGATGTCGCTTGGCTGGTCACAGTTGAGTGGATTGTGATTCCTTCGTGCTGCCGAACCTGAGAACTTGTTTCAGAAACTGCATCCTTCACTAAGGTTTCCTCTGATAGCAAAGATGCAGTTTCCATACGAGTGAAGCCCTTCCTGGATAAATGCTGGACGGTGTTGGTGAGAATTGTAGTTTCATACTTCTCATCGTTGGATGTCGTTTCTGACGATTCGTTGTTTGCTCTTCTGTCTAATTCGTGCAAAGCAGGATATTCACTATTCTCATGTAGTTCTATTTTTATCGGCTGTGTTATTTTTATCTGCCAATCCAAAGGTTTGTCATACGTTGTAAATTTTGATTCAAACACATCAGCACTCGGTAGTTTAGACGTAATCGAATCAGTTCTCGGTTTTTCTAAACTTCTTGATTTCTCAGTTTTCTGGTGTGTCGTTTCAGATGATTTCGAAATTGTAGATTCCAACGGTTGTGTTCCTTCTGAATCAGTGATTCCGCCACTCGACCCTAATTTATCTGATTCAAATGTTTCTGAGTTGTTCTTGCTTCTTTTTGAATGAATTATTTCTAATGCAGGTGATTTCGGATTCTTGGTTCTCTTTGAATCATCTGGTTCTGATTCATGTGATTCGTCTGCCAAGTTTTCAGTGGTAACATTCCTCGTCTCAGCCAGCGTCACATCATCACATTTTCCTGCAAAGTTTCGCATCATTAATAATTAAGTTATGAATATTGAAATTTATTGGTGTAGCAAACATTCTGAATCTAATTGGGCAGTCAAGGAAGTTGAAATAATGTTAAATATCGAGTACTTAGAGCAACACTGAATTTTCTTTGGCATGGTTTTAGCTAACTCAATATTATCATCAGCTAACTCTAAGTACTCGTTATCGTAATTGTAATCGTAAACTCGGCATTTCTAAAGCTCTACTTAAAAGCTAAGCGCAGGGCATCAGATTAATCACGAGCGCTGCGTCAAGTCAGTGGGGTTGTTCAAAAATGCCATGGTAAGAGCCAAGTCCGATTGCCAGAAGACCAGAGAGAGGAGCTAATAAGATGGGTTATATAAAATATAGGTTACTTTTTGTCAGACGGAAGATGAAGATGAATTACGATAACGAGTATATATGAAGGAAGGGGTCTCATTTGGTCCAATAACAGACAAATTTAACGCCAGTGAATCCATTTCAGAATGAAGGACCGACCATATGCTTTCAAAGCTCTCCAAGTTTCGATGCTACCCAGACAGTCACGATCATACGGGACCTGCAAGGTGTCGCTGGTGGCCATCTATGATCCTAATGGAGGCCCATTGAACGTAACTATCAGAGGATAATGAGAGAGAGAGAGAGAAAGAGAGAGAGAGAGAGAGAGAGAGAAAGAGAGAGAGAGAGAGAGAGAGAGAGAGAGAGAGAGAGCAATGCACAGGAGGATGGAGTGGTCTTGCTGAACCAGGATCTTCACCGAGAGAGAAGCAGAGTCGAAATCCGTCAAATCGGTCGTTTGGGTCGACGTTGTAGTCAGACTGGAAGATGACAACGACCAGATTATCCTCAGACGACAGAGTTCCATTCCGTCCAAGACTGGAACCAACAGAATCACAGAATCTGTAACGCAAGGAACAGAAAACCGTTTACAGATGACCACATAAAATATTACAGTTGTAAGCTCATTGTTATTTGGTGTTCGTTGTTCAAAACAAGTCTGATTAGTTGAGCCTCGTAAAACATAACACGATGTGCAGGATCGGTCTCTCCCTTTGACCGCTAAGTCTTCAAGGCACTCTTTTTCAGCGCCCTTGATTTATCCCCACAGTCATTAGATATTGGCGCCATGCAACTGCAAGAACAGAGAATCGAATACTGAAATCAAGATAAAATTTGGGACTGACGCAAAATGCATGAATAGAAATATCAGTGTGGAGCCAGTTTAAGAGAACTTAGATGTGATGTTCCCAACGTCGCAGTCCAAAACCACTGTCAAACAAACGATGAATATAACAAGCAGCATATATTAGATATTACGTGTATCAGTGTTGAAGATAAGTGGCGTATAAATCCCACTATATTCTGCTTTGTAAGCTTCTTGTCATCTCGTAATCGTAATCAAAAATTCACATAGCGCCAAGGTATACTCATCAGAGGCGCTTCCGGTCCGACGACCCAGAACCACTGATGAACAACTGCTGCAACCAATGTCACAGCGCAAAACACTGTCGAACCAATGATAAGAAGAAAAAAATCTGTGCTGAAACTTGTCAATCCTCCTAGATAATCTGACCTTGGTCCGGCTTCTTCCTTGTTGCGACGGAGCTTGACCTCAACCCAGTGGTGACACGATCCCTTCCTCGTCTTCATCTGGACTCTTCCTTGAAAACGAAGATCAATGCGGCAACCGGAAGCTGCACTCAAGTGCCAGATGCACGTGAGAAACAACGGATATGAAACGCCGTTCTGTCCGCTGAGGTCGTAGTTTGGAGACGTTATGCACTGTTGATCATGCGAAGCTACTGTGATTCTTTCATCAGGAGCATTGCATTCTGAAACATGTGATAACATTTCTATTTGCTTCACAGTAACATTACTTTCTCGTGTAACTCCTTGTAACACGAAATGTTAGAAAAGCGCCATATAAATTTCTGACGCTATGCACATGCCCAGACACCTAAATGCTCCAGCTTACATTTCTGTATATTATTACGACATAATTACAAACGTTGGCTAATTCTACTGATTTATTCCAAGGAGATTGCATTACGAACATAGCGCAAAAGCAAAGCTTAAAGGATAACAAGACGTGACAAGATAACATAACATAGCATAACAAGACAAAACATAGCAAGACATAGCATAACATAATATAACACAACATCTACTATAATCATGAAATGATGTCTAACCCATATGACTCAATGTATCTATAATAAGCATCGACAATTACTGCGCATCTAATCCATTCGCAGGTTTGAAATCTAGAAACCATTGCTTAACTTTCTTGGTGGCCAAAAATTGTATAACAAAAGATAACTGTTCCTATGTAGCATAATAAAACATTACAAGGCGCAACAGAGCCATTTAGCGACGTGTATTTGAAGTGTTTCAGAAAACTTTGACTCTGGGCTACAAACTCTATGACCTGTGCTCCTCACTGGCCAATGTGACTTAACTTATCCGAAAGCTATGCCTGTGTCCACTGACATGGTACTCCTACTCTCATCCAACCTATTCCAGAAGCCCACAACTCTTACATGAACTGAATTGCTGCCAGAAGACACTCTTGGTTTTTTAAACAGTTTATATCTATAGAGTATGAACTAGCGTTTTGTCTTGTTCAGTTCAGTGTTAAACTTTCACACGGTTCTGTTTCCTTTCCAGTTGTTGTTATCATAATAACAAGCTTCAGTCATCTACTCTGCTTCATATTCTTTCCAATGTTATAGCCAAAACCTTTCAGCCTTTCTTCACAACTCAGATCCTTATTAACCCCAATCAGCTTGTACCTCTCCTCAGCCCTTTCGCTCGTTTCTCATTGTCCCTTGTGCAGTTTGCAGAGATCTGCATCACTTACCCGGACTGCTGATGGGGATAGAATCACAAAGACTGCCTCCGAATCCGTCCGGACAAATGCACTTTGAACAGTTCTTTGGATCGCTGTATCCTCCTCGAAGACATTGCGATGTCGGAGGACAAGAGTCTGCACAAAAGTACTGTAATATCTTCAGAGATTCATAATCTCAGAAGATTTATAACATTGGGAGATTTGTTATCTCCACAGAATAAAAATATTCGGCGGAGAACAGCCCCCGACTGCAAATGAATCGATGTAGAACTGATACGATTGGAGCGTTGAGATGGCTAAATCCTATACTTATTGGACAATTGGTTTGTTGACTTAGAGAGTAGGTTGATTTTTTATTGTTGATTGTAGGTTGATTGTTGATTGTTTGATTGTTGATTGTAGGCTGATTGTTGACTGTTTGATTGTGCTGATTGTGTTCAGGTTAAAGGAAATGTCTACGGTGCATGAAATCTGTCCAGAAAGACCCGATGAAAAAGTTGGATGAAATAGAGAGGGTTTTAAGTGAAAGTGTTAACTCGATCGAAGTCCTAGATATCTTAGTCCTATAGATATCTTAATCATATCTTATTCATATAAAAATCTGTACAAGAAATCAATCGGGGATTCAATGGACGTTTTTTGAAGACTATGAGGATGACATGGTCGCCCTGATCGGAGCTGGAAATTGGGACTGACACAAAATGCGTATTAGAAATTTCAGATGAAGGACATTTTGATGAGAGACAGACATACAGACAGAGACAGAAACAGAGAAAGAGACAAAGACACAGACAGACAGACAGAGACAGAGGACATACGACTGCAGTAGATGTGATGGGCGTATTTGGCGTCGTAGAAGGACAGTCGGACTCTTTGACCCATCGTCCGCTGATAGACTTCGTCCGTCGCTCGAATTGTCGTCAACGGCTGACCGTCAACGTCGCCTCCACGAGAGAAAGCCTCATCACGCGTAATGCACAGCCAACAAACAACAGACAATAATCACAAATCACGCCGATTATATAAAATATATATGTATATATATATGTATATATGTATATTTATATATAATTATACAGTGGCTTAGATGACCGCGGTCCTGGGTTCCGGGCCCCTAAGACGAATAGTATCATGTTTGGGATTCGTATAGCTCCATGTGCCGTATTATACATACTACCACCCCAAATGCCGCTTTCCTCTGTCGGTGGATACGAGTCTCACACAATGAAGAATAGCCCACGTAGCCCATATGGGCTCAAATTCAAACTAAAACTTCAAATTGCTTTGATTTCGGGCTCCGCCAGGACCCAGCTGGAGGAGCTTACGACGCTCCCTTGTGGAACATTACGGAACTTACGTGTTCCACTTAGACCTACTGTACTGAATGAAGCCTACCTGTTCCTCTTAATATACTAAGCGGAGCCGACCTATCCCTCGTGGAGTACTCTGTGGAACCTGCCTATCCCTCGTGAAGGACTCTGTGGAGCCAACCTGTCCTCGTGAAGTACTCTGTGGAACCTGCCTATCCCTCGTGGATTACTATGTGGGGCTTACCTGTTCCTAGTGGATTACTCTGTGGGGCTTACCTGTTCCTCGTGGATTACTCTGTGGAACCTGCCTATCCCTCGTGGATTACTCTGTGGGGCTTACCTGTTCCTCGTGGATTACTCTGTGGGGCTTACCTGTCCTTCGTAGTGCATGATGGAGCTATAGTCGTATGGAAATCTTGTGTCCAGTACTTCTGGGTGTTCCAGGTCGAACTGTGACGTCATTCGCGGATCGATGTTTGACCAGATGATCTCAATAAAGTCATCGCGATCAGGCCGCTGGTGCTCATGGGTGAAAAATGCAATCACGTGACCCAACTCGTGCACGATCTTACCAACCTGAATGACCATAAAGAGACTAGATGACGATAGAAGTATTTCCTTTAAATCGTTTCTTTTCATTGTTAGGAGTGGCCGATCCAGTTTTGCAATTTTCTTCATTCACTCATTCACTTGAATGAGATTAGGGGTTTTCGCTTTTCACTTGCCCTACAAGTTACTGGACTTTCACCAGAATAGCGCCATAGTTTTTTCGTTTGTTATGTCTGTCTATCCGTCCGTCCATCCGCCTGTCTGTCTGTCTGTCTCACTCTCTCAGCTTCCTCGTGAGTAGGCCTATTTCTCACTTTCTCAGTCAGCAATGGCAAAATTCTGATGAATTGGAGCCTGGGAGATTAAGTGCTAGTAATAATAGTGGTGGTAGTACTACTACTACTACTACTACTACTACTACTACTACTACTACCACCACCAGTGGTAGTAGTAATAGTGGTAGTAGCAGCAGCAGTCGTATGCAAGTGTATAGTAATATACCGCTGCTTTTGAGGAGAGGCACTTTCTAGTCAAGTAAATGATGGTTCCTCGATTGAAAGCCCAGTTTTTTTGTAGTCTTCGTCTGCCTCCTCCTTCTCCTTCTCTTTCTCTTACTCTGGTTCTTCCACTGTGCTTTATGGGGCCGATTGACCTCGTGAAGCAGTTGACATCCGGTCCTTCGTCAGCGATGGCTGTGAAATGCAGATACGGTTGACTAACTACTGGTGCAGCATCATCAGTCACGGCTGACGGCGCAGGTTTCAGTTCGACGAATCGAAGACAGGTTAGCAGCTGCCACTGATCGAGCGCCTTCAGTATCAGATTCCTTTCCACTGAAGCTATGAAAGAATGAACGAAAAAAGGAAGAAAGGAACTAACGAAAGAATGGGAAAAAAACGGAGGAACAATTTACCGAAGGAATTTTAAAAGTGAACGACTGAGAGAGCGAATGCATTTAATGGAAACTAAATTCTATCATTCTAAATGAAAGTATTAACTAGATCGAAGTCCTACACTCAATATAGATATCTTAGAATCCGCAAACCAAGTGGCTGGTAACCACATACACTCAGTCCATCATCCAACCAGACAATCAGTTACACTAAAATAATTCGTGGATCAGTTTGTTGTCCCATATTAACATATTTGTTGTTAGATCATGGAACATGTCATGGTCGACTATCGATCGATGAAGAGGGTTCCTGGGAAGAGGACCTTTCCTTTTGCTGAAACTGTCTTCCTATATGCGCCTCCGAATCTATATTGGTCTGAAGATCACCCCTGAAACTTATTAAAATTGCATTTCCACCGTAGGCCGTTCTTTTCTCAACTGGTTTCACGCAGGATTTACTTACACTTTCTGCACAGGTCTTTCCGAACCATTCCTGCCTATTGATTTTGTTTTGACTGAGCGCCTGTGAATAAGCTGGTTCCCGCGACTTACCTTTTGTTGAACGCTGTAGAATTCTCGAGCTTGCGATTACAATTACGATTACAGAGGGCGACCACTGAAGTGAAATCTGGTGTATTGTTACAGCGAGGTTGCGTCAGTTTTCTGAATAATAGATCGTAGCGTCCTTTACTGTGATCGTTTTCTTGCTATCCACATCGACTCGAGCTCATGCAGTAACCTTCGCCTTCTGGAAGAATCGCCAGTTTGGCATATAGATGGCTGTTTTTTCTCTCGTAGGTCTGCTGTTCAGTCCGGGCTTACCTTTCGAGAGGCGCTAAAGAGGTTGTTTCAATACAGTCTAATTCACTGCAATTCAATCGAGTAAAGTGTAAAGGTTTCAATCAGCCACTTAATCAAATTCCATTCAGAGTTGTAGAGTGACTGACAGTGAGTTCCGTCGAAGTAGTATGCGATGGGCAGAGTCCAAATGTCGCGTCCACTCTCTTTGAAGGCTTCTCTTCTCGGAGCGCGTTTCCTTCGCCATAGAACTGCGCCCTGCAACAAAACTTGTAGGGTCACATCCCAAAGTCAGTTCCGAGATATCAGGCTTAACGCCAACTACCCAAAAATGCCTGAAATAATTTCAGTGTTTATTTAACAGTGTTTATCCGAAGACCACACAAAATCCGAGGCAAACTCAAAGTATGCCACTATGATTCAGAAAATCGGACTGAAACTATACTAAACTGCACTGGATAAACCACGATAAACTACGCGAATGCACTACTCGACCTCAACCTATTGTAGGTTAGAATATATTGAGACAGAAAACACTTCTGGTCATGGAAGGTGTAAAAGATGCACTAGAATTCAAATCTATATTGTATTCTATCGTATATAAATTCTGTCTATCATATAACTGTAAACGATTTAAATCTATTTATTTTTCAACCCACTCTGCATCGCGCTCTGAAAACTAAAACTGTAAAAGCACCCCTGAAGTACCTCGCTCTTACGATGTTTTATGAATTGTCGTTGTCACACTATTCTTACTATTATTACTACTACTATTGCAATTACTACGTATTACACTGTACAGAGAAGCTCTTCCATGAGTCTCGAGGAGGCCGCAGTACTGCATAGAGGCTTAAGTTGCCGTAAATTTAAGGCCCAGCTATGGGCATAGTTAGGCTATTAGGTTATGCTTACCCTTTCGGAGTCATTCGGAACTACGGAGGATTCCTGTCTGTCGACCAATACGCTCCCTGCTGTAAGTCCTATCGGTCCTAAGCCGGTGAAAACAACTGTGATATAGCAAAGCCACCAGACTGATGAGAAAAGCACAAGATCCATTCAAAACACATCACAGGCTGTCTACTTTATACGCAGATCATCTCTAATATAGAGGTCTTCTCAACGGGCTGCATCTGTACGGCTGAACTTCGAGTGTGTAGACAACAATACAGTATTTTCAAACGCAAACGTAGTAGGCTTACACGAATGGCCTACAAAGCGAAATCTTTCAGTGACAATACGTAAGGGGAGAAATCTATGATGACCGTGCTATAGTCTCACCTACGACGCAACTACATGTACACTGTTCTGGTGACACAGGACCAGCTGAAGTAGCTTAGGTGCTAAGACCCCCTGCATAAGATCCGTTGCATATAATATGCCTGTTATTTAAACTGGACGGTGAGAATTTGAAAAGTTCATTTGACTTTATTTATGACGTAAGCTGAGAACTATTGATGGTAGATGTTTTTCTTCGGTTAGGCTATAAAGCCTCTAGTTCCGGCCTAGGGTGGACAGTTTCGTTGGCTGTTTGGACAAGTTTTTCGTCCTGAAATTTAAGTTCGTAATTTGCCGAATATGTTCGACATTTCTCGTATGTGTCAGAATCAGAGCTCTGGAAGTATTTATTTTGGCTGCCTGGATCTTTCAGCAACTGATCTTAATTGCTAGAATGGTTAGCTATATCGACTACAGCGTAGGCCCTACGTCAAGGCGCCTCTCTGCTTGAAGACGCCGGTTCGCATACCAATATTGGCTATAGTTAAGAGATTTTAATCTTGGGATAACGCGGTCAGTTTTCGAAGACCTTAAATTGTGTGGCGCCCATTCAAACGAGCATCGGTGGTGAAAGATCTCAATTGTTAAATTCATTGAAAAATGAGCAGGGTCAAGGTCATACGGTCGCTCTAGAAAATCACATTCAATTACATTTGATTGTTCGTCGTTATAGGCCTATTGTCTCTGGTCAGTCCCTTTGAGTGCGTGAGGATACCGGTTCGCATACCGATATTGGCTATATTACAGAGATTTTTAATCACAGAATAGAACTGTCCGAACTCGAAGACCTTAAATCAAACGGACAGCGGTGGTAAAGGATCTCACCTGTTAAATTCATCGAAAAATGAGCAGGGTCGAGGTCATACGGTAGCTAAATAGAAAAACGTGTACATTCTACATTTCGTTGTCTTTGCATAATGCTGCTCGTATAAAATTGCTTATATTTCTAGTGACTGCCCCTAGGCAATCATGTCCATCCTGCCGTCAATAGTTACTTGTTATTCCGAGCTCATTATGCTTAGGGCCTATTGTCTGGGGGCAGTCTGCATTTAGATGTAAGCTGACGTATTCATTCACAGTACGTCACCTTCACCTGACAATCTTACATTCACTCATTGGATAATTAACGAATGACACTTTAGGCTGGCACCTTAATGGCATTCATGAAGAGTGCGTTCAGTTGACCTATTTTAACAACTGATGACCTGAACAGGAGAAAGGACCAGAATAGCGTAAAATGATCACATCTGGTTTTGAAATTTTCATTATTTCGGTTTTCGCTATTTGCTTCTCTTCAGGTAAGTTGAAGCGTTGTTTCACTAATTTGACAAAGATATTTGTTTGAACGCGAAAAATTATAGCGCAAAATCAGATTTATGGATCATGATTTATCAGATGCCTTCGACAGTGCTGACCTTCTTAACATGCTGGAGTCAAATGTTAGGCCTATGTCAGAACATCCTGCACCTTTAGTAGCCATACGATCAGCAAGCAATCCATCCAAATGAGTCAATCAAACTTGCTGGGTTGTTGATTTCTGCCTAAAAGAAGAAATCCAGTTTTAGAAGGATTCAGAAGTTTATTATAAGCGGTCCAAGACTGAACATCACTAAAAACAGAAGCAAGTGTAGTTTATTTGGACAGCGGGAGACCATCCCTCCAAGGAGATTTGAAAGAGGGAGGTGCTAAGTCCAAAAGAGTGAAAAAGGCGACTTTTTTAGCCAAGGTGGTCCAGTACTTGGATGAAAACTGAGTGGCCGGGACAGCCATCGCCAAAACGCAAAGCCCTTAAAAACTAGGGTTAGGGTCCAGGGAGCGTCGGCCCTCAGCGGAGTCCGTGGCTCTGTCCCGAAAGCCAACACATTTTGAAGCATTTAGTATGAAATTGAACACATTTGGCTACATGTTTGTGTTGTTTTTTCATAACATATAGTCAATAGCTAACAAGCTCAGGATGCCTATGTCAGCGTTCAAAGATACGCTAAGCTAACAGTAGTCTATATTTTGTAAAATATCATTAATTAGGCCTACGCTTTTCATGCATGGAAGCTTTAAGTCAAAATAAGGCTGTGCTTCAATGTTAATAAAGATCATAGAAACCGAATATGTATGTCCAGCGTCTGAAAGCGAGTCAGTTTTATTTACAAAGAGAGCCCTCTCGGCAACCTTGCAAAAAGATTTAAGGACGTTGAATAAATTTTTATCAGTTATACTGTTTTCCAGTGGCGTCGATCCTATGGGTGCCCCTGGGGCCCGGGCCCCGGCAATATTTTGAGCCTGGGGGCCCGGCCATTGCTTGGGCCCCGGCAATATTTTAGCTGTAAAATCGGTACAAGGCAGCTCTGGACTGACAAAAGTTGTCATTCTTCACTTTAAGACTTTAGTAAACAATCCCAGTCCGTAATTTCCGATTGTACCTACCTCTCTAGGTATTGCTGTCTATGCCTACTTTTGCTTAGGTAGACAAACGGACATACAGAAAGACAGATACATGAATATGTACTACAACAGTACATAATTATATGCAGGTCGACCAAGCGAAGTGAGTCACAAGCAGTTGGACATACAGACTTTAAGCCACACAGGTCGCCGGGGGCACAGAACTATAGCAATGTTTGACACAACCCTGAAAAATTAATGGAATGCAGGTCATACAACTTGCTCTCACATCAAGGCTATCGCCATCTGGATGTCATCTTCGACTAGTCAGGCAGTACAGATGCAAGCCGACCCGCTAAATTAGTCTCTTCAGTTACAAAACCATATACATGTACCTTATGTACATATGGTTTTGTAATTATGGGGTGGATACATATATACCCATATTCGTATAGTCGCCCTTTATAATTATAACCCTCACACAGTCTCTGCATCGCTAGCAGAAGAAAGCGCCCTCTGTTAAGTATATGGATATAAGATTTCGTTAATTTTGAACAAGTCAATATTGATGGTGAAATTGCACTTGTGGAGGTAGGCTCATCAGCTTTTCATCACTGTTTGGTGTAGATGCAATGAGGTGAAATTGAAAGCCAGTTACTTAGTTTCCCAAGGTTCAACTCCAGGTATAGAAAATTTTCCTAGTTCACTCAACTATCCGTCCCATCTGTAGAGGTACAAGAAAAGAATCACGTAAGCGGATTATATAATGTGTTGACATCCGGTTATAAATGAGTAATTAATACATTTAGAGCGTTTTTGAGAGGTTATGCGAGGCGCTTTACAAATGCTGTATTACAACAATCAGAGAAGCAACGAAAAGGAGTAGTCAATAGCTTACGTGTTTGGAATTCGTGTTGAAACTGCCAGCTCAATGGGCTTTTGAAACCGTGCTCCCACCTAGCGAATGCAAATGAACCATTTTCAATAGGCATGCGTCTTTTCACAATCAATGTAGAAGACGCTGTTTAATTTCTACTTATTTTCGAAGATATTTCTTTTTGCTAAACCATGTTTTTATTAGTAAAATATTAGGGCATAACATCAGTTAAAGTAATTTTATAAAATGCGAAAGTGGTAAAGAACAAACTTGTTCATTCCATGTCGGATACACGCCGACACCTCTATTTTTAAGTAAGTTAGCTGACCTCCCCACGCATATTTTGTGTAAACGCATGACTTTAATGGTAAAGTAAGGTAAAGGTCGACGTCAACGACCCTGGCAGCCATAAGATGTTAAACACTGGAAGCTACTGCAATAAGGCTACCATGTCCAACATTAGGACGTAGGGGACACGTTCATTCCAGCTCCGCTGATCCTTGAGCCGGCAATGGATGAATCCCAAGGTCCTAGACACGGGCCCATTTACTTTTCAGCATAAATCGTTACCAAATTTGACTGCCTGGTGACAAAGTTGTAATCGTAATCGTAATTCTGAGATTTCTACAGCGCCCAACGAAAGCCGCGCCGCGAGTACCAGCTTATTCACAGGCGCTCAGTCAAAACAAAATCGATAGGTAAAAGGGTTCAGTTCCAAGTCAAGATCCAAAAGTCAGATGGAGAGACAGGGTGGCAGCTACGGGTGGTGGTGTTTGGGGTTGAAGAGGGGAGAGAGATGAGGAAGAACGGGTGTCAGGGTACAATCTGTGAAAGAGGAATGTTTTGAGCTTTCAATGAAAGGCCGAAGCAGAAATTGCAAGCGGTGGAGCATCGATGAGTTTGTATGATGGGTCAGAAAACTGTGGCAATTCTGGGGGGAGTTTATTCCAGAGTGGTGTGGCACGTGTGTGCAAACATTCTTTCCTCCACATCAGTTTTTTTCTATATTTCTCACCGAAGATTCATTTCCTCCAACATTTTGTTCCTGCCCTTAAGTCTTCCCCACTTAATAATAGTAGTAGTAGTAATAATAATAATAATAATAATAACAACAAGAACAATAACAAACAATAATAATAAAATTTATATAGCGCCGTAGCACAGCCGAGGCCGAAGAAAAGGGCGCTGTTCAGGCTTTTCCCATTTAATAAGGGATCGGTGACCAGCCAGATCCGAGAAAGGGCGGCAAAACTATTTTAAGTAGGCAGGTGTATTACGTATGGATCTGGCAACGCCACACTCACAGTGAAACCTTTAAAAGCAGGTGCTCAGCGGGATGGGCAGGAAATAACATACATGACTAATTATATGCAAACAAAGAAATCAAGCGTCCGAAATGTAGTAATAACGTCAACAATCCTTCTCGTATCTGCAGGCAGCACACTTTCCAGCTGCCTAATCCGCCATAAACACAGACAGGCCGACAGACAAGCACAGGGACAGCCAAACGTACAGTCCGAAGGAATGTGAAGGAGTGGTCAACACGTGCATAGGATTCGTGTAACCAGCGCGCGATTTGATCTAATGGTCTTTTTCAAAACCGTGCTGTCACCTAGCGAATATAACTGACATTAATGAATCTGTGCTGCCATCTTGCTAACGCGATTAAAACATTTTTGAAAAGAATTATGGTTTTACTTTTGTCTATGCTCAAAGAATAGTCCTTAGGTCCAATCCAAGGAATCTATATGGGTCAAATCCAGTCTTTATTAAAGAAAAATTTGGGATCTAGAATTAAAAAAGTAATTTTATTAGAGGAAGTAGAAAGGAAAAATGTGTTCACTAAATGTGGCCTATGGTTCGACACCTCTATTTGGGAAGCAGTTACGCTGGTCTTTCTGATGCAATTTTTTTTCTTGCGGTGCTACTTCACAGATTTACATTGACACCAATGTTCCCAGAGGCGTCAATCATATGGGTGCCCCCGGAACCCGTGCTCAGGCAATATTTTGAGTATGAGAGCTCGGCCATTGGATGGCCAGCAATATTTTACCTGTAAAATCAGTAAAAGGCAGCTATGCACAGATAAAGTTCTCATTCTTCCTGTATTAGGCCTATTCTTGACCCCATACTAAGGGCTTTGCCTCTGGAACCCGACAGGGGCTTTGCGCCCAGACCCCCACTTTAGGCCCGGGCCCCTCCAATGTTTACTACGGATCGACGTCTCTGCTGTTTTCGGTTGATATTATCACTCGCAGGGACACAGCGGCGTAGGCGATCTTTATAGCCAAAGGTCCAGTATTTAAAGCAAAACTCCCATGTCCCATAGTCGAATGCGGAAGAGGTGCTGATTTCGCGCTTTCCAGCCCTTGAGCCGGCAGTGAATGAATACCAAATAAGGTCCTGGTCAAGGTGGGGCCGGAGGACTTGTCGTGTACTTCCCAGCCTACCAAATTATAGGCCTAGGCCTATGACTTGGTGACAAAGACACGTGTGCAGGGCCTTTCAGAGATTCAGAGAGGTCCGAACCACTGCAACTACGAGGCCCCAATCTGGAAGCATGCACACCATAAGCCTACTAAATCGCACGAAGTCTCATACTCAAGCAGTGTCCTGCCCATGGATGTTTATCAACTCATTTTGCGCTATTTCTTTTAAATACGCAGCGGTTTGGCATACTGTTTAATGCATCCATTCACTATCAACCTTACTGCAACTACAGATGACCATCTGACAAGTCGTTCTTTAACTGTGAAGTTTATCGCATTAATCCTGACTATACATATTCTTTCTCTATATATATGCTATACGTATTCGGTCTCCTTGGTTCCACTCTCCGGTCGGCCTCCCTTGCACTCCTGACTGTCCCTCGTATGAGCACTGTTACAGCTCAGTCTAGAAGCTTTGCCTATGTTGGACTTAATAGCTGGAATCGGCTTTCCCGAGAGCTGTGGCTTGAGTTCCTCAGTTTGTCCCTTCCCCAGTTTCGCAAGCGCCTGAAGTCTGTATTATTTGACAGTGGTCTCACTGGTTCGGGTCGGAAGCGCCTCTGATAGCTCTATTCTTGAAGTGGCGCTTTATAAATGTCAGATCACAATTACAATACGCAGGTCTTTAAGATTTTCGTGTTCGTGCAGGCTCAAGCAAATCCATCGTTACTTCCACTGATGCCAAAAGCAGATACGGTCATCAACATACGGATTATGACGATTACAAAAATAGTGACATCATCGGTTGGTTAAAACGATATGATTATGACGACGACGATGACGACTTTTATGATGATGTCATCAGTCAGCTGGCGCTGCTGCCTCAACCGAATTTGACGTCACAGTGCATTCAAAAGGGTGGTCGTTGCGTCAGCGCGGTCAGCTGTCCAGTGGTTACCCATGACAACGGACACAGCGGACCAATCGGCATCTGCGATGGACTGCTTCTGTGTTGCCTAGACTACGAGGTCGTCGCGGTCAAGGTCGTTACGCATGATTGGAATACGAAAAAGAGGAAGAAATTGAGAAACTGGAAGAAACAGAAGTGGAACAAAAAGAACAAATATCCGTCGGAGAGACTCAGCTGGTGATGTCTGGAATGCGATCAGCTTATTTGTCATGCTTCGGTCTTTCATCTCCAGCTGCCTTGTGTGGTGGGGGCAGTATTCACTCACAGCACTACCTACCGTTATTAGCAACTCTCGTTCTGGACACACGTCTATCGTTTTAGGTTCAGTAGAATGCGATTAGTGGTTGGTTAGAGTAGGGTAGACCAACTTACAGGTGTTGGTATGTTGAAAATGTAAACCTAATGTACTTTAATTACGAGGTGATCAGAACGAGTAGATTTGTGGAAGAGGATGTTTTCAGTAATTAGTGAAAGAATTGCACACAGATTGCAAGAGCTTTAGTGTTGGTTAAGGGGTCGTCCATAAAGGACGTCCGCAAAAATTACCTACTTTGGACCCTCCCTCCCCTTGTCCGCATTCGGCCTCCCTTCGCCCTCCCCATTGCAGACGCTGCGCTCCAGTCAGTGAACAATAAAAGACCAGCATCGCGATAAACGTCACTAATAAACTACTCGTTCTATCTTATTTAAAAGAACCTTACAGTGGCACCATACATGGCAGATCTAAATAGATGTGACTTAAGAAAGGTTGAAAACTTGAACTGTTTCTTTAGCTGTCTGCAATGGAACATTACTAATGATGAACCAGTGCAGTACAGACTGTCTGCCATCTGACTGAAGTTGGTGTTTAAAGCAGAGGTTGTACTAAAACTATTTTACATGTACCAAATTTATACATGTATGTGGATGCCCGCATAGGCCATCACCCTCCCTCCCCTTGTCCTCATTTGCATAGCCCCTCCCTCCCTCCCTGCAGACGTCCTTTATGGACGACCCCTAATTTGTAGGATGGGACAGATAAATTGTAATTCTGGGGGACTAGCCAAGCGCTGTAGGTACAGTGGAAGTTTAAGCTTATGACGAACAGATGAAAGCAATTTGCAAACGAAATACAATTTTGGTCTATATTTGGTTCTATGGTACAAATTAAGGTTTACATTTTGAAAATAAGTTCAACCAAAATAACGAACCAACAGCAGACAGTGAAAATGCAACATCAACGACTAAGGTACAAATATTACTGTTATTTTCATACGACAGGGACTTATACTTCTCGTATTTCCAATGGCAATGGCTTAAAATTTTAAAAAACTAAGGACACGAGACGTTACTCGGAATATAAAACTATTCCAATACCGATGTAAGCATAAAAATTATCACCACTGTCGTCGTCGTCATCATCATCATCCTCATCATCAACATCAAGATAGAATATCATACAGATAGAATTATATTCAAATTTGTCTTTTATTTGCAAGCAGTAACTAACCAGGCCTACTACTCATTACAATTTACAATCTACCACATTGCTTTCACATTTGCAAACTATTATCACTCGACTATCTGTTACAATTTTACAAAATATTACACTGTTTTCACATTTGAAAATTATTTTATTCTCTGCTACAAATAATCAATTATGCTGGTATCACATCAAAAATAATTTAAAATCAAAGCATTTCTATTTTCCACTAAAGAGCCAGGTAGTACTCTGAATAAAAATAGTGTGGCCAGAAGGCCAATGACACCAGTTGTCTCACAAAACAAAAAATGTGGCAAAATCAGACAATAATGTCCGATTATGTGTTAAAAGTGACAACAATGTCTAGCTATATGCCAAAATTACAACTGCACCTAAGTGCTTCCTAGATAGTAGTGTCTGCCTTTAGAAGTGTTATGCCAGCCAGCAGTGGGAACTGAACTTGGTTTGTCAGGCCACACAACCATTAAATTTATTCCATAATGAATAAAGGTGACATGCGGAAAATAAATGATATGTATTTGACTTGTGCGAAAATCATCAATCCCTATAGTTGTTGAGAACTTAGCAAAAGACTAGATATCACATAAACAATTAAACTAAGAAAAATAGCAAAAGTGTTGATCCCCTGCTCATTAGCCAAAGAAAATTGGCCAGCTCTTTGTATTAGCATAGGTTAAAAGGTTAAGACGTCACTGAGAAATTGCGATGAAAAGAATGTGTCAAAGATTGGTCCATTCAATTAAGAGCCTAAGGCTTTTAACAAAAGATTTTGATGAAATCCCTGAAAAAATTTACGAAACATGCATAAGCCAAATTTTGAAAGGTTAAGGGAAGTCCCTTACAAACCGCTGATGTTTAACTGCAATAATGAAGCTACAAGACAAGCCTAAAGGTAAATCAAAAATCAAAAGAAAATAGGCTCTCTTCCAAACTGTTTTAAACTGGACAGAAATATTTATAAAATGCTAAAAAAGTAGCAGCAAAAGATGAAGTATTCAAAATCGGATGGCATACCAGTTAAAAGCATCCAAGAACTTAAATGTCATGAATTTTAAATTAAGCAGCAGCATCAAGTAAAAAGTCCAATATATTTCAACTAGAAATAAAAGCAGCAACAATTCCAAAAAATGAAAAAGTCTAAACTCACTTTCATTTCAAATAAACAGCAACTCAGACGAGAGACAATGCCACATAAAAGAGATCTTCTGAGTACATGGCATAAATAATACTATAAGTTAGGAGGTAATCTACACAGCAAACTGTACCTTCTTGGATCATAGACTAGATATTACACCCTTGTTGTTAAAGGGATTTAATAATAATTAAATAAATAAAAACAGCCTTAAAATTCTCTAGAGATGTTTGGTGTGTTCTCCTTCATAAAAACTGTGAAACTATTATTTTGCTAGACACCGAAATGTTTCCTATATTTTGCGTATATATTCTGCAGACTCACTCTCCTGACCTCAGAATTGTTGACCAGTCTAGAGGAAGTAGTCAGGAGTCCTGCGGGTTACCTGAGTCTCGCCGCGTCTCGGAGCTGGATCAAACTGGAGGCTGAAGAACAACGATAAATTACAATGCATTCTAAAAATGACATCATAAGTTGATAATAATGCTTTCACTTAAAACATGTGGTACAGTTCTTAAGTTTTAAATGACTTACTAGCCTGAAAAAACAGCAATCGCATATAAATAGTTTGTTAGTAAGATTTTCGTGTAAGCCAATTCCAGACTTTTAGGCGCATCTGTCAGAATAAATTTATGAAAAAGCAATGCAAGGCAACTGCTACTTTATTACGCAACCCACTCAAATACATCAACTGTATGTAAGGATAAGGAGACCATCTGAGAAGTCCAGTTTTTGCCAAGCATAAACTAGATTCAAGGCTCAACAATGAAATGTCACTTCCACTTGAACGTGACTTTACCTGCCTATCAATTTTGTTTTGACTGAGCACCTGTGAATAAGCTGGTTCCCGTGAACAAGCTTTCTTTGGGTGCTATAGAAATATCAAGATTATGCTTTGACAATCCCTTTCAACTTGGGAAGCAGTACTGCTAGTGAAAAACTGAATATATCAGCACTTCATCCAAATTAACTTTAAAAAATTGCTTTAACGTAAGGTAAGGTATGGTTTGGTAAGATAATGGTAGGGTAATCACTCACTCATCATGAGGTTCTCAGTGCCTTCGAGATTCTTAAAAGTGGTTATAAAGTGTTCAGGTACATATTACATGCCTCTTGTACTAGTAAAGTAAACAATTTAAACTCTGGACTCAGTAGGTAAAACCTGATGTGTCAGCATTTGATCAACTTAAAGTGACAGTTTCACCTTCAACCAAAATGAAAGAACTCTGACTTACAAGGACTGTTTCATAGAGTCGTCCAGCTCACACAGGGCAGCCTGGTTGCCACACCGATAGCAGTAGTTGGGTGCACTAAAGACAGTCACCACATTCTTATCATGTGACCAGTTGTAGCCCTACCACCAACCAAACAAAAAACAGTATGAATCCCAGTTGCAATGAACATTATTAAGGTAATCTGCTAAGAGAATGATATCCACTTATGTAAGTAAGTAAGTACATTCTTTGTTAACACGTTGGTGTACAAGTGTTTAAGAACACAAGAAAAACTTATCAGGCAAGCAACATTCTAATAATAAAAGATTTACGCGTTAAACTCAGTGGGAGGAATAATGCGGTCATGAGCATGGGGCAGATCCTTAAAAAATGGAGCCACAGTGCAATGTGTTAGAAAGTCTGTTCCTCGTGAATCTAACACATGTCTTGGTGACAGTGGTGCTTTCAGTTCAGTGTCTCCTTGAGTTTACTGGCCACCCATGATAAATAAGCGCTGTGAACAAGGTCCAACATAGGCTTGAAATTTCCTGTTGTTCATGCATATGTTGAACTTAGTTTAATGACCAATTTTTAGGTATAAATTTATGCACAGAGGTTATAAATGGTAGGTTTATGTTTATTATTATTTATGACGTATCTGAATGGAGTAGAACTGGGTTGACTGCTCATCCAGTTGGTGTGAAAATAAAACTTCAGTCGTTGGGTGCTATGCTTTAAGGTCTACCCTCAAGTGCCAACATTAAGAGAATCACAAGGAATTATTTCAGATTGTCAAACAGAGCTGTACAGAAATGACTCCCTCCCTCTCTCTCTGTCTCTTTCACTCTATCCCTCTATTTATATCTCTCTGGGTCCCTCTCTTTATCTCCGTTTCTCTATCTCTCTCCGTCTGTCTTTATATCTCTGTCTCTGTCTTCCTCTCTTTCTCTCTCTCTCTCTCTTGCTCCCTCTCTTTATCTCTATCTTTCTCTCTTTATCTCTCTCTCTGTCTTTCTTCTCTCTCTCTGTCTCTCTGTCCATCTCTAAAGCTTATATTAATCAAGATGAATCCGTAACACACAAAAATTATATTGTGCTGCACGATTAGTTTTGCCTTTTGATTCTGAACAGAATTTCTTGACTTACTTCCATGACGAGCTGATGGGCTCGAGAGACAAGGGTGAGTCCGTTGCTGTGATTGAAGGTCTCGGAAATGTCCTGGCCAAAAGTGTAACCTGCACCACGAGGGGAAATGCCCCAGCCACCCCGATCATCTGGGTCTGACCACAGCAAATCACACATTGGTCCCTGAAAAAATAAGGCTACTTTTATTAGGAGTTCATAAAAGGTAGGAGTTCATAAAAGGTAGGAGTTCATAAAAGGTAGGAGGGTATGACATTGGATCATGTAAGGTAAATCGGTTACTTTCAGCACACATCTCATGTTAGCAAACAGATATGTTCAAGGCATAAATGGAACTGCTTTAGATGCAAACATGAAAAGGACTCCCCCTCAATCATTCATCTCCAACACATTTACTCATTATCTCCAATCATCATCACTCACCTACATTTCAGTCAGCAACAATACATTGTATTGTAAATTAAAGGAATATTTATGCAGCTCCTTTCACTGGTTAGTAAACATGCTTGTCCCTTTAGCGATAGGATCTCAAAATTGCAACTCTGAAAATCTGAAAATGAAGCAAGTGTACCTCATGAGGAACTTCTTGGATTCTGTCCAGTGCTCTGACGTGATCCAGTGTGTCGATAGATGGAGACAGACCTCCATGGAGACAGAATATCTGTAAGAAGAATCATCATCATCATTACTAGTTCAGGGAAAACAACAAAAACTTCAGTGCAGGCAAAAGTCGTAAAGACATTAACATATGAATTAAGGGTAAGTTTTGACAAAGCCAATGTAACAACTCAAGCAATGTTATGTTTAATCAATAGCTTGAGTATGATGTGAAAATGAGTCATTCCACGTCAAATTCAACCAGCGCCCAATATGACCATCTCCTATTTTGCTGAAAACTGTCATAGTTATTTAGTTATTCATCTTGCTGAGAAACTTTCAAACCAACTGTTAGAGTTTTGGGTCAACCTGCGTCTGAGATATGGGTCATTGAACTTTGACCAAAATGCGTTGACATGCATGGGTCAAACTGCTGCATCTCAGGTTCTATAGAACCTAGAGAGGTAATATTTATACCAAACTGAAGGTAACTGAAAGCTATATAGGGCCATGTTGACTAGAATCCTTGCTATTTATTTATAAAATATGTTGGGCCAATTTCATACTATCCACATACATTTAGATTACTTTTACTTTACATGGTGCCTCCTGAGGAAATATACTCACAACCTGCTAACGAAATGACTTTAAACAAAAGTCACTGTACCTGTCGGTTGACAAGGGCCGTCAGTGGCAGGTAGTCAAAGAGATCTGTGAAGTATTTCCAGACGTTAGCGTTTCCATATTTACGGAGGCATTCGTCATAGAAACCATACACTTGTGTGATCTGCCGACTCTCGTGGTTACCACGAAGGATTGTTATACGATCCTTAAACCTAACCTAAATTTCAGAAAAACACAATAGCTGTATCAAAACACCAAACTAGAACTGTCAGAAATAATGACCACATGAAAACTGATCACCAGATATCAATTTGATATATAAACAATTCGTTTCTTCATCAGAAACAAAGTTTGTATGGTCTATAAACAATATCTGGCTCGGAAAATTATTAAAAAGTCATCATTTAAAATTTGTTTAAATTAAAATTAAATTAAAATTTGTTTCACACCAAATACATCTCACAAGAGTTTTAGCCATCTATAGTGAACTACATGGACTTTTCTGAAAAGTTAAACATGTGACAGCATGAAAGTTTAATTAACCTTGCCATTTGCCAATTCTTGGTAATCAAATGAAGCAGCACACAACTACAGCCATGAAAGTACAAAAAGTTTGCTCTTCACAGTCAAGACAAGCTCTTCGAAAGCGGTGTTTCCACAGCATTAATTAGTTCAGTGGTCAGCAATTCGGAGTATCTCTGATGTACAACAGAATGTTTTCAGTGCTCATCATTCACTACCACCAGCTTTAACCCAATACAGACGAGTAGGTAGTGATTGGTAGTGTAGGTATCACGACGAGCAGGTAGTAATTGGTAGTGGGCATGTACTATTATCTAGACCACTCTCAGCCTATCGCAGACGTTATATTTTTGAAACCTTACATCAATTAGCCCAAGATATTATAATTAAGTACAGAAATAAGTGGAAGATATTTTTAGAATTCGGTTATAAACATAAAAATCGACCAATCAAATCGGACATTTAAATCACGAATTTAAATAACCCAAAATGGCGGCGTGTTGTTGTTGTGGCCTTACTGACGACGAAATTCGGCAAATTCTTGATGAATTTGCATCAGATGATGACAGTTTTGACTCATCTGACAATAAAAACCTGTCTTTTGCTACCAGTGAAGAAGATAAAGTGGTTTTGGCTAAAGAACATTCTGACATCGACACCGAATTAGACGGCTACGTATACATGCTAGCGGACCGTCAAACTGGGTCAGGCGGATGACTTGGGCGTGATAGACAGGACTGAACAAGTAGCTAATTTTCCCATTTGACCCCTAACTGTGCCATTTACAAGCGTCTGTGGCAGACCAGCCCTTGATGCACCATTTTTGAAATTTTTCTAACTGCTTTTGGATAAGCTTTTTTGATGTGCTAGTTGAACAGACCAGGCCTGCATGGTGAGTAGAGTAGGTCAAATGCACAGAAGGCAGGTAAACCCCACAGAATAAAATGGAAACCTACTTCTCCTCTAGCATCTTATTTTAGAGAACAAGATCAAGAATCCCAAAGGCTGCCCCAAGAAGGCTCAATATGAATGTGAAGCATGTAAAGTTGCTTTGTGCAAAGTTTTATGCTTCCACATTTGCAACGAGCAAAATCAGATAGTGGTTCTGTGGAGTGTAAGGAAGGTAAGCAATATAGCACATCGATACAAATTTTAAAATTTCCATTCTAAATTGTCCTCTTAGAACTGTTCAGTGCAGTCTATTGAGAAAGAGGAGTCGATTCAGGAGCTTCATCCATATTCAAGGTGACCATCCAGTGCACTCAGGCATTCAAAAAAATGGCCCTTTTGAGAGCTACCAAATATTTGAAAAGGAAACAAACTTCAGTGTGTTTGCCTCTCTGTGTGCCTGGCTTGTTGTAATGTTATTGTTGTCCTGTTGGTGTGCATGCTGCAGTGTTTTTGATGTCGTGGTTGTATTACTATGTATGTGTTTGGGAGGTGATAGGGTGAGTAGGCAACATGAGTGCCCCAAAATTTTTCTATCAAAAACTGGACAGAAGGATTGAAAGAGTAGATAAAAAGCTAAAGAATGATGTTAACCTCAAGTCTGTATGCCAAAAATTACCAAGATCTGATAAGTTAAAAATTTCTTACTTTTTAGGCATTTCTTGTTACTCCTCTGGTACGACTACTGTCTGCATACTAAAAATATTATATCTCCTTCATTTATGAAAATATTTTAAAACTTTTTGGAGGTTTTGTCTGATATTAATTGCTGCACAGTTCATGTGCTGACATTACATGAGTTGTTGCTGAAAATGTTTTCTATAGGGGTTTGAACATGAAAAAAGTTTTCAAATGGGGTGGGTACAGTTTGGGGCAACTATGAGTACCTCCAAAGATTTTTCTCAAAAACTGGAAACATGGTTTGAAAGAGGAAATAAAATGCTAAAGAATGATATTAACCTCAAGTCTGTGTGTCAAAGAATGACCAAGATCTGATAAGTTAGACATTTCTTACTTTTCAGGTGTTTTCTTATATTTCCTTCAAATTGTACGACTTCATCTTACATACTAAAAATACTGTATCTCCTTCATTTATGAAAATATTTTCAAAATTCTTGTGAGGTTTTGTCTGGTATTGATTTCTGCACGATTTTTGTGCTGACACTACATATGTTGTCACTGAAATTTGTTTTCCATAGGAGCCTGAACATGAAAAAAGTTTTAAACATGGGGTGGGGTACGGTTTGGGGCAACTTTGGGTACCCCAAAATTTTTTGTATCAAAAACTAGACGAATGGATGGGAAGAGGAGATAAAATGCTAAAGATTGATGGTAACCTCATGTCTGTAGGTCAAGAACTGACTGAGATACAACAAGTTGAAAACTATTTAATTAATAGGCGTTTTCCGGTAAAAATCGCTCGTCGTCAGGGCCTAGGCGGAAAAATTTCTCTCGTCAGTTAAGGGTTAAGGGAGCCTTCTCTTTCTCTTATTTCATTTTGCAAACAACTGAAGACTTATCTTTTTCCAGCAATCCATGTCTGTGAGGTGAATTCATAAATTAGCACGATACAAACAGCTGATTAATAATAATCATAAGTCAATAAGTTTCTAAGGTAATCTACACGCGAAGAATCAGAGCTTCATGATCAAAGTTCTCTGACAAATATTTTTTGATGATATTTCCTTTGACAAATTTTCTCAGTAATGCATTATTTCTCATGAAAAACTTGCCTGCATTGAGTCTTCACCTAGGCTAAGACCATTTATTCTCTATGCCATCAGCTTCAACTATTTATAACTCGCTAGATTGTCATTTGAATCATTTGTCGCGATGTACTATTTTACTCCTGCCTTTGCACAACTCCATCTTGTCCCCTATCAACCATTCTTCCCTACTTCAAATTTACTGACTCTGTATATGTACCAAGTGCTTTAAATAAATAAATAAAAAAAATAACAAGTCCAGATTTTCTACTAATCTTAATCAGTTACTTGCAAACCTTGATTAAACACTGGACTGCAGCAAACTTAGGCTTAGACACTTCTTGGTCATAGAAAAATCTGATAACATATGCCAGGAAAATGTGATCATTTAAAGATGTTTCAGCTAAAGCAAGGCACTTTCACAATCTTTCCATGAGATTTACATGTCTAATGAGAGAACTGCCTATTTCACACAACATATCACTGCACATCAGGATTCAAACCCTGGATCCCACAGACAAAGCCATGCAATCTTTAGCTTTGGGTGAGTTTGCCAGACCTTGAGTGCCACTAGAAGTGTGACAGTCTCCACAGAGTGGTAGCCGCGGTCGACGTAATCTCCCATGAAGAGGTAGTTGGTGTCTGGTGACTTTCCTCCAATCTTAAACAGTTCCATCATATCGTGGAACTGACCATGGACATCTCCACAGACAGTCACTGGACACTTCACCTCCTGGACATTCGACTCTTTTGCTAGAATATCTTTGGCCTGAACAGATTACAACAAACAACATTGAAACATCTCACAGAAAGCAAAAAGCTTATTTTCTTTTTCAGCTTTAGATACACATCACAGTGTGCCAAACTCATTCTAGCATTTTATTTTTTTAACATTTATCGATTCATTATATAGATAATAAGCACTTTTGAATCATTTGAGGCTAATTACACTGTATTACAACTTCCTGTTGCGGTCCGAGTGTGGTAAAGCTATTCTCTCTCCAAAAACCTCACGATGGAACAGCAGCTACGATATAATGGGCATTTGTGAATAGGCGTGGACAAGTGGGGTTTACTGAATTTCATTTAGGGTCGGTGCTTTGAGGCCACAGCTCCAAACACCGAAGCAAAACATAGAGTTTGTTCACAGTTCGACATCAAGTGTTTGAGGAATCAATTTTCAGACTCTAAACACCAAAATAACGAAAACTTTGCATTGGCCAAGTCCTGTCGTTTTATCCCGTGAACGTTTAACTGGAATCTCTTTACAGCCAACAGAATCTAATAGTAAGTATCAAAAGCACATTCTAATACTTTCACTTCTACGAACACCCCAAATGCAAAGTTGAAAACACGCTACCTCGTGACCGAGTTTTAAAAAAAAAACAGTTAAAACCTTGTCGCAAAGCGTCTTCACTTGGCTTTCAGTCAGCTGCTTGCATTCCATAAGTTGTTCGATCCATTGATCTAAATCTTTCGCGAACGCTCGGTCCGTCATGGCTGGCTACAATGAAGCTCCCTTGACAAAAGAACGCAATTTTAAAATTTGATCAGAATTTAACAATTTTTCTAAAACAGTCCCGGTTTTGAAGCTGTTGATAACCGTCAATACAAAAGACGGAAGAAACGGAAGTGCATCGTGGATAGTCAGTGAAAATCCTTAATTAATATTTATGAAGAGCTGACTCATTTGATTAGACCATAGACCTCATAAAATTAATATTCATGACGTCTATGGTCTAAGCTAATCTAAAGTCTTCTATAGCGCCGTTATAATAATACCAAAGGCATCAGTCGGTGGTCGCTTCACGTCAAAATCGCAGTCAAAAATTATAAACCGTTAGAGAAGCGGGGTAGAATTTCAAATACGTCAGAGAAACCAAAAGCTAGGCTATCGTAAGCGTTATAAGCTCGAGGTTTCTACAGCGCCCAAAGGAAGCCAAGTCGCAGGAACCAGCTTTATTCACAGGCGCTCAATCAAAACAAAATCGATAGGCAGAAAGGATTCCTTTCCAGGTCAAGATCCAACAGGCAGGCAGGCAATCACGCTGCAACAGTGGATGGTGTTTAGAATTGGAGCGCAGTGCGAAGTAGGCCTATTTATAAATTTCCATTTTATTCCTCCCATAATGTTTTAATGCTTTCCGAGACATTTGCGGTGTAGTTAACTTAAATTCATTAACTCGGTAAATAAATTCTTATCATAATAACGGGATCACTAGGCCTATGGCACAAGTAAGTAAGTAAGTAAGTAGGCAAGTAAGTAAAGCATTTGTTAACACGCCATATGTCCATCGACTGAGCGAAGAATCGTAGGCGTGGGTGGGTCACAGCGGTCAGACAACAAAAGCAAGACGATACAAATAGGTCTTTAGCCGCTTTACGAATATATCTATCGGGATATTGTCATGAGTAATGTAAACAGGAAGACTATTCAATATGGCTGGTGCACAATTGCTGAATCCGCGTCGTGAGAAATCAGACCGAAAGTCTCTGATGTCAGGGAAAGACAGAAGGTTTTGTGTAGCTGATCGCAGAGATCTGGATGGTAGGTAGCGCTGTATGGCATGGGGTGTAGCAGCGCTTCGTTGCTATGACGACGTTATACAAGGCGTAACTTGTGACTGGAGACAGTGGAGGCGAAGGCCTGCGGGAAATGGTTTCTTCACGAAGATTACATATAATGCCTGAACTTGAATCTCGGGCTGAACTCCGCCACTGCAGTGTTCTGGTGGTGCCAGTTCCGAGCCTGGATAAAGGAGGAGGGCGACGCTAATTACCTTCGTCATAACACAGCGTCGTTAAACAGCAACTACACAAGCTCGGGCTGGAGGTAAGCCTCAGGGTGCTTGTTTGGTAGTGTCAGCCTTGGACCCGACGATTAAGCAAGCGTAAGCTCGATCCTTGAAAACAGCCGTCTACTGCCCAATGATTCTTCGCGAACTTGAAACTTCTAGTATGCTAATTAAAGCTAATCTCAGGGCACCAGCTTATTCACGAGCGTTGCCTCAGACAACTTTTATTGGACCATATGTGGCCCACAGCTGCCACTGGTGGAAAATAGTGGCTAGCTATAGCCCAGTGTGGGCTCAACCATCGTGGATATCGGGGCGTCAAATTGAGAGGGGTGCTCCAGAGATAAGGTAGGAAGAAAACTTAAGATAAGGTTGGCTGGGAACCTGGGAGAGATGGAGACAGATCTCAAAAGCTCACTGCTGTGGTGGGTTGTGTTTAGGTTAAGGTGAAATGGAAAGGCGGGGATTGGAGGGATCATGGTAAGATTTCTTGAAGAGGTAGAAATTCAGTTTTAAATGGAAAGCTCGAAGGCTATATAGTCGCGAGATGGAGTTTGGCGCACAAGCAATTTGAGTTTCTGAACCAGAATAGCCTACCTTTGAACACCACAAGAAATCCATCGTGTAGGTTTCCCATTTCTCTCAACCTAAGCACAGACACAATCCACCGTGACAGCCGCCTGTTCCCTTCTCTGTATCTGTCTCTCTCTTTCTGTTCTTCTGGCAGCCAGACTTTTTCTTTATGGCATCTTTGAGCAATCCTCTGACTTGACGCAGCGCTCTTGAATAAGCTGGTGCCCTGCGCTTAGCTTTACAGTAGCGTTGTAGATACTCTCGAGATTACGATTACGATTGTAAACTCAAAAATTCTAGAGTGCTACTTAGAAGCTGAGGTCATGGCACCAGCTTATTTACGAGTGTTGCCTCAAGCATAGTTGTGCCTTGATGTAGCTTAGTAGTCGACCTCCGTGTCGCATGCAGATCTAAGTTCTTTTGAACCGCCTTTTAAAAGTAGGTATAGGGCCAATGTATTCATGTGTTTGTTCACAACTAAGCGATATTGGTAGCGTGATTTGCGGACGCTTTGCTGACGTTCCTGTACTGTTAGTAGTTCCAATGTTTAACCACATCTTATGGCATCAAAGGCCGCTGACGTTGCTCTCCTCCTTTATCTAGGCTTGGGACTGGCATTACCCGACTAAAGGCAGTGGCGGAGTTTCCTATACTGTTCGCTGAAAAGTTTACATTTAGACTCTGTCATGCATGCTGTAGCAACCACATGTGCTTTAGATTATAAACTATTCTACCACATGTAAAGTAATCATTGGATTACATAAGCTTGTATTCGAATAGATTAAGCTGATACCGTTATACCAACTACTTTTCGATACTTTTGTCGTCATAATCATTGTCATCAGCACTTTCAATACAACATCATTATCATATTTGTTATCATTTTGACCAGCACTTCCATACTCATCATCGTCGTCATCATTGTCATCGAAGTTGTCAAGGTCGATAGCGTCGTGATGACCACTGCCGTTACCGGGGCTGGGGTTAAAGTTGGCAGAGGTCAGCTGGACGCAACCCCTTCGGTTAACTGGCAAGCCAAAAAATGTCCTAGCTATTCCGGAGCGCTTTGCCTCACCGCTGCAATTACAGGTACACTAATTGATAATAGTACTGATGGCGATTGTGTTGCTGTTGTTGATGATGATGACGATAAGAGTCATGATGACGATGATGACGACAACGACAACGCCGGTGACTTCACATTGACTGAGCGTTGTGGCCATATTTATGGTATAGAGTAGGCCAAATTAAATGCTATTGGCTAATTGGTAAATGTTTATTAGCAAAGAAATACATCTGAACATTTTGAATCGCTTTCGGATATCTCGGCATCTTACGAAAATGTGAAATAACGTCATACTGCGATTCTCGTAGTTCTAAACTCCCATACCGATAAAATAATGCCAATTAGCTGATTAAGTTTCTTTACAATAAAAGTTGATTAAGCACGAAAGCGATAATTAACGAGATTAGCAAAGTAATGCAAAACATAAGCAACATAAACGGCTTCTTACAAGAAACACGCATGTAGTTTGCTCTAAGACTTCTAATTTCCAAAACAGCAACAATCGAAGGGTTCAGCTAAAATTTAGAACTCGAGGACTTGGAGAACATGCAAAATCAGGTTCTTTCTTTACTCAAAAACTAAGATTTCTTGTAGGCGCAAAACGGTTTTGTTAGAGGGTAAATATGAGTAAATTGAAAAAATGGGCCCAAGTTATGTGATAGGGGGATTGTATTTGCCACTTTATATAGGAAGAACAAACAATTCAAAGCCGATGGATCGACTGTTGCCACTGGGTATGGTTTATCCTTCCATTGCATGTCGCATACAGAGACAGTTTAAAAACCACGGTGGCCGAACGGCAGAGGTTCCCCTCAGCGACCTGGTTCCTATCATGGGCGTTTATCTTGCAAAATAGAACTGCACCGGTGGTCTATGGATCATGAATACCTCCAATACGAACACATAGTTTGGGTCCAGGGTGTGTTCTTATTTCGCAATGAGCATGCACTTTGAACCGATTACGTCGTTTCTGCATGCGTGGCCTTGAGAACCTTCTGGTTTCTCCACTTCATGCTTAACCATACATGGCTGAAAACTAAAACGTTAGATCTATATACACAAAGCAATAGCTACTATATACTCCAAAAGTAGTTCTAAGATCTATGATTGCGCAACACAAACGCATCCGCCTACCGTCAAATCGACACATGTAAAAATAAAGTTCGTGAACAAATTTACAGCTCCTGAATACATCTTGCAGCGCAGCTAAAACAACTATCTGGTTAAATGCACTTGTAAGTACGTATGTCGCTATGTGAAGGGTAGCGTAGCGATAAGGTGCACTACATAAGGCAACACATATACAATAGTTAGGCTACATTTTGTTGACTTCTCTGGCTTGCTATGACAAATGGCAAACCCTGTAACAGACAGAAACAGTTCTTAAAACGTCATTGTATGCTGTTTTTTAAATGGAGCTACATAAATTTTCGAATATTACACTACAGTCTATTACAGGAGGCCTTTAACTTGGCGGAAGTTGATATGACTTGCATCGGGTTGAACGCCATTATAGCTTTCGCTGTTTCTGTGAACTTCGGCTCGGATTTCACTTGACCTTTATTATGACCCCTGCTTAAAACATTCCAAAATGAGTAAACCTTTTGACATGTTCCCAGACGCGCCATATAAAATATTTTTACCTACTCAAAGTTGACAACCAATATAATTTATACAGGGCGGAATTAACAAGACAGCAACATCTGACCTTAACAGGTCCTCTCCCCTTCTCTCTCTGGTCTTCTGGCAACCGGACTTGGTCCTTGACATGGCATCTTTGGACAACCCCACTGACTTCACTCAGCACTCGTGAATAAGCTGGTGCCTAGCGCTTAGCTTTTAAGTAGCACTTTAGAAATTTCGAGTTTACTATTACCCTAACTGGTCTCACATGGGCTTCTGCTGATAAAAGTGTTAAAGGCCAGCAAAGTGTATAGAGTGTAAAGCGAATGACTGCGACGGCAGTTGACTTACATTTAGTCGAGATGGTGCTGACAACTGTTTCGACACGACTGCTAGGCCATGTCGGTTATGGCACAACAAAGCATCATGGAAAAGATCATTCCAAGCAACTGTAACCATTGCGAGATAACATTTAACAAAATCAGTAAGATCAGTCCGCCAAGACTAGATGAGATAAGAGAAGATTATACGAGATGAGACGGAGAAAGTCAGAGAAAATTTATAAAATATACAAGATCACCATCTTCACATCCGACAATAAATATGTATGTATGTATATATATATATATATATATATATATATATATTCACTAAAGGTAAAGCGAAGATATAATAGGGTTATAAGATCAATCTTGACCTCGACCCTGCTCTTTTTTAATGAATTTATTGGGTGAGATCCTTCACCACCGCTGTCCGTTTGAATGGGTGCCACGTCATTTAAGGTCCCTGTTATTGCCAACGTTGTAAGCAACTCGACCTTAAGCTTATTACGTCTATCTTTTGAAAATTTCTGATTAAACCCAAGATAAAGAACTCACTTTACTCAAAAGCAACTGCTCATAACATGCGATAAATCATGTATAGTTTGCAGAAGAGAGAGTTTCCTTAACCTTAGCGTCGCCTGTTAGCTGAATTCTGTGTAATATATAATACATATTCTAGCAGAATCACTACAGTGTTAACAGTGTGCAGTAAATCTGTAATCAAATTATATACCAATAATAAATATACTGCCATTAGTATTATTATCATCATCATCATCATCATCATCATCATCATCATCATCAGTAGTAGTAGTAGTAGTAGTAGTGGTGGTGGTGGTGGTAGTAGTATAGTAGCAGTAGTATAGTAGTAGTAGTAGTAATAGTAGTAGTAGTAATCTTATTATTATTATTATTATTAGTTGTAGTATACTAGTGGTAGTATAGTAGTAGTATGGTAGTACTAGTAATAGTAGTAGTAATAATATAGTTGTAGTAGTAGTAGCAGTAGTAGCTGTATTAGTAGTAGTAGTATTCAAATTGTCGTACCGCTACAACAGCCGTGACGAAAATAGCTATGGCGACTCTGACACTGTAATATGAAATGTTGTCCTCCATGAACTTCGTACAGGACTAAGAAACGGCATAGAAAATTATCGGTTAATCACACATTCTTTATTGATCAAATTATGGACATGATACTTATTTTTATTATAAAACATTTATTTATTCGTCTGAAAAGCATAGTTAGAATAGGCCTAAATAGGCCTAACTATAGGCTACCACATATTTCTCCGAATTCTCTTCCATTGTAGGCAAAGATCGACAGGTGATGTAACCTGCATTAATAATTCATTTACGATAACAATGGATCCGGTACCAATGACAAAATGGTGACGACGAGAATGTCGTTTTTGTTGTTATTGGTGGTGGTGGTGTTGGTGGTGGCGGTGGCGGTGGTGGTGCAACTTTCAGCAGACATTTAAAGGACACTTTAAGGGACATTTCAGCCAACGGTTGTTCAAGCTGTTCTGTATAGTTTTCAACTATTCTGGGCAGCCTTTTCCAGTCCTCTTAGACGCCATTCACTGCAGCCTCTGGCTATTATTCTGTTATTCTCGTCTCGTACCAGAAGCTCAGTCTGAGGTCAAAGGCTAACTACGGTGGGGCTGAAGGGCCATCGCAGTGCACCTGCCATCCTTGTCTTCGGCTTCTTGTTGCTCACACCTGCTCTACCCCGTTCTCACCAGACGCGGCTATTTCCAAGAAGCTGTAAAACTCCCAATGCCTCTGACTTGTTTCTCCGTTAAAGACGCTACATAAGTCTATACTGCATCAATACAATGCAGTACAGTTCTATGCAAACAAATATAGTACAACAGTATCCTTTGTAATTTATGCGTACGGTTTTATACTGTATTGTATGTCACGGAACTGTAATGTAATGAACTGCATTAATTGTAATATATTGTATTACTGCACTCTAGAAGACAAGGTAGTACCAAGCGAAACAATCAAAGACAAGCCAATACGATGCGATTAAGCCTAGACAATACATTACCTTACACTCTAATACCAGACGTGACAAGAATGGCTGAAAATCTTTCTGCGGCGCCACACCTCTGCTGTATGACGATGACGCCTAATTTATATCGGAGCTTCTAGATGACCGTTGCAAGGAATACTTACGACGTAAGTCTTTCCTGCGACAGGCTCACAGGACTCTGGAATTGGCAGATTCTGGTCTGTGTAATCCTTCTCTGCATTTCTCGCTCCACAGCATTTCAACTATTTTGAAAAACACGCAGTAGACTGACCAACATATCGAACAAATCATTCGCTCATTCTTGAGTTCTTTAAATGATTCATTAAAAAATTCATTCATTGAATCATTCGTTCAATCATACATTAAGTAAAGCTCCAATGCTCCATGAGGAATCTCAAGGTCCTGGACATGGGGGCCAGTGCATTGCAAGAGTTGCCGTTTACTTCCCAGAAAATCTCGGTACCAAATTATCCTGCTTGTATATTATAATATGTATCAGGCTATAATAATACTATCTCTTAACTGCCATTCCTTGTCCCCAGAAAAGTCTATAAATTTGTCCCGAGTAATCGTAATTGTAAACTCGAAATTTTTAAAGCGCTACTTTAAAGCTAAGCGCAGGGCATCAGCTTATTCACCAGCGCTGCATCAAGTCGGTGGGGTTGTCCAAAGATGCCATGTCAAGAACCAAGTCCGGTTGCCAATAGACAAGGGTGGGTTGTGTTTAAGCTGAGAGAAATGCCAAGACTGATCCGGGTTGGATTTCTTGAAGACGTGAGACTTCAGTTTTGAATGGAATGTCTGAGGATAAAGGAGCAGATAATTTGCGAAATTCAAGAGGGAGGTCGTTCCAGAGTGCGACGGCATTGAAGCAGTATTGCGTGTGAATTAGACAAACCCTGGGCTGGGTGCTCGTGGGGCTCAAGTGGATCACCAGACAAAGCAACAATGGAGTGGCATATCGTAGGGATCAAATCCCATCCATCGATGTGCGGGGACTTCAGAGTTACGACGGCAGCTTGTCGAAGGTGTGCACAGAAGGAATAACAAGACAGATATCTTTCGTCTTAGTTATCTGTACACAGAAGGAATAACTTTACACAGATATTTTTCATCTTCACGCATTGTGTTCTGTTTGGCTGCACCTCCAATGTATGATGAGCTGCACGTCCCAAGCCACATCTCATCCAATATCAGCTATTATGCTATTACTACTACTGCTACTCCCATTACAACTGATACTACCACTATTGCTACTACCACTACTACTGCTGTTGCTGCTACAATTACTAATAGGCTTATTATTTTTAACTCAGGGTAGAATTATTCCTCAAGAACGAAAAATAGGTTATACGTGAAAATGCTATAATGGTATTATTATCAAAGGTGACAGGCTGATTAGCTCATGTCTAGTCTTTTTCATCATCGTCGTCGTCATCATCATCATCATTAATTCGTTAAAAATTCTGTTGAGTTAATCACACAGCGTGATTCAGGTTCCAGCGAAATAGTCATGCGCCAAATGATACTGTTTACCTGAGACTGAAGAAAGTCCGTATGGTTCTTAGATTCAGAATTGTTTTGGTTTTTCACATGAGCAGTAAACTCTTTCTCTACCGCATCCGCTACCGTTTGCTTCTACAAATGACAATCGCAATGTAAGGTTAGGTGACATCAAGGCTCACGCAATCACAAACTCTTAATGTGCCGAGGGTCTTACTTGACTCCCGCATCGAAAGCTTTAAGTCTCTGAACCCTAGTTATACTGCATTTTGGATATAAATCGAATACAAAAGCCAGAAACTGATGTCCCACAGATAACCGCGCCCAAAGTTTGTCTTAGAGAGGTTTCTGAAGGCACTGTATGAACAACAAGCTACGTAAGCTGGCTCAAGAATGTTAGTTACGCGTGCACGGCGCAATTCCAATTGGCTTGATCTGTTAAGTGTGAGTAAAATTGAAAGCTCCTTCGGTTGCGTTAGAAATTGGAGAAAATCCAACTGAGAGTCCTTACGCTAGATAGCAAGGCCCAGAAACTAATGTCTTGACCCAATATCCCAATGTACAGCGGAAGGGATAGGCCATTGCGGTTGCGAAGTAGGCCTACAAGACAGATCCGCTTTCTCGGATAAGTTAAGACCATCTGACTAATCTGAAACTTCTATAGCGCCACAGTAATAATGTTCAAGGCATAATTCGATAGTGTCTACTAAGCAATTTCGTTGAGCAAGTCAAAGTCGAGGCTGATTCGGAAGGAAAGCCGAGAAGGGAATCTGAGAAATGAGTCTAGGAAGATTTGAATTTTTACTCAAGATCTGAAGGCCAAAGCAGACTTTGCAGAACGAATATTTGCCCGATGGCTGCCACAGTCTAGGGTTAGCTACAGAAAAGGTGGGAGTAAAGGGATCAAGAGTGAGACAATCAGGGGATGAAAAGCCATTTGATTGTGAAATACCAGAGAATTTTAGCCTAATATGGATCGTTATTTTTCATCGTCAACCAAAGCAGTTAATGAAAGCACCAGCAAGAGGGGATGGCGTGGAAGTCCATCCTCTTCAGGTATTCGCTCAGCCATCGGTATGGCGTATTAGCGACTCAGTTAATTTCAATTTTACAATTAGATGGTCAGCTTCTAATCCCCCGTCGGGAGTACACCTGATTTAGGTTACTTATTTACAGCTTACGGGACCCGGTGGTGTATTGGTATGGTCCGTGTCTTGTAACCGTAGGGTCGCGGGTTCGAATCTGTCACTGCGTAGCGATCTTGGACAAGTTGCTCACCCACGATTGTCTGTGAGGAAGGCAACGGGAAACCACCTCACGGATCTCATCTCCGGGTGGCATAAAGCCAATGGGCCTGTCTTGGGCCAGAGAACTCATCATCATCATTTACAGCTGAGTTCATAAGGTAGCGCTAGTGATAGAACACTTTGAAATATCTGCTCTGGAGTGGAATTCCAAACCGAGGCCTCGCGATTGGCAGTCCAGCAAGCGAACCACTAAGACACCGTATAGAAACGAAGGACGAAGAAATGGTCTAGGCATGTTGTAAAGCACATTCCGTTCCTAAGCCGAAAGTTAATATGAGAAGTCAAGTTATATTATTATATTCGTTTGTGTCTCTCAGCCGCAGTTGCGACCGCACCTATGGATCGGATTACAAGGATAACAACGGATAGCTTTCCATACAACCGACAGTGTAGGCCTATGTTTTTTCTGCTTATCTCTGTCTCTCTCTGTCTCAGTCTCTTCCTCTCTCCTCTTCCATCTCTCACTCTGTTCTTGTTTCCATTTATCCGCTCTTCATCTCCTTATCATTATCTTCTCTTTTTTCTTTCTCACTGTGTATTATTTCCTTTCAATCTCTCCTTATTTCACTCTCTTTCACTTTCTAATCTACTCCCACTCTTTTTCTCGCTTTTTCTGTGTTTCTTCTCTTCTAGCTCTCTCTCTCTCTCTCTCTCTCTCTCTCTTTCTATTTTTTTCTCTCTCTCACTCATTTTCTATCCTTTTTCGTCCGTGTCTAGACCTACATACAGCCACATGCTTGCTTGTACACCGCTCTCCATTGACCTAATCGTACTGTACATAACTTATATAGAGGTCTATGGCCTATGCCTCTTAATCCATCGCCTCTGAGGAGTTTATCTTGGAGTGGCGCTTTATAAAGTTTTTGATTACATTTTTTCGACTTCATGGACCTTGGCGTACTCAACCCAAATTATACAGATGTCTATGGCCTTGCCTCTATTAACTTCGGCATGCCGTATTCGGGTAGTGCCAGTCCCAAGCCTGGACAAAGGAGGAGGGCGACGTCAACGACCTTTGATGCCATAAGATGTCGCTAAACACTAGAACTACTACTATGTCTCTGTTAAGCGTCTACACTCAAATGTTTTCACTTTTTCGCTTCGCGTTGTTGCGATACAACACGAGTGAACTTATTACAGATTTAGGCCTAAATCCTTAGCTGCGGACATGCATACTAACAACAAATTCATTGCTATTTAGGCTGACTTTATTTCACTGTCAATATAATTACCTTAATTTATTCATGTGCATAATCTAAATATACACATGTTTTTCTATAGCAACCGTATGGCCTCGACCCTGCTCATTTTTTTAGTGAATTTAATGGGTGAGATCCTTCACCACCGCTGCCCGTTTGAATGGGCGCCACGCCATTTAAGGTCCCCGTGTGGGGGGACCTTATTGAGTAAATCCTGGTTAGTTAGGAGAAAAGCCTCAGTTCAATACGAGCAACTGGGTCTACTCATCATAGTGTACAGCGAAAAAGAATATATGCAGTTCAAAGAAGAGAGTTCATTTCTTATTTAGGGACACCTTTGTTTAATTTCCTACATGTAATTCTAATATTTGATGGTAAGCAGGGCCGAAGGAAGTTCTGAGAGCCGTTTCAAGAGGACGAGGCTAGCCAAGGACAGTGGGAAATGGGTCATTAAGAAAAAAATTATTCCTTTCACCAAGGCACCGAACGGCTGTTGACATAGATTGATATCTCGTCATTCACAGGACAGATGTTTCTGCTGAGACTCAAGGGCGGATCTAAAGGAGGGCCATTCCAGTGTAGAGCCAACTGAGACCTGGGCGAAAACAGTTCCAAAAATATTGCGTTTGGTAAAAATTAGAAATGCTCTGTTGAAACCGACTGCTGCCGCTTTGTTTGTCAAGTTCGTGTTTTCTACTAATTCTCTTCTCTCGTCTTTCTTTCGTCAGGTATGTGCCGACGATGAGGTTAAGCAAGATGTCTTCATTTGGTTCTGCCTCTGACTGTTGTTTTTTTTTACTAAATACGACTGTATAGTTACAGACTGCTTGGGCTCCTATTTTCCCACTTACTAAAACATTGTTTCCTATCAAACTTCGCTGTTAAGGCAGCGTGATACTTTAACATTCTTCTCACGATGCTGTACCAAAAGCGTTCCGAGTCGGAACTGTCTTCTACCCAGAACCTATCTGTCACCACACCGGCCAAGCCTGTCTCTCCCCCTCCTCTGAATGCATGTAGATATCCAGTAAAAGAACAAAGAGCAATTTGCAAGAAAGGATCAAGGAGGACACTCCGGCCCCGCTTCTTAAAAACTCGGATGGGATTTGAGGATCCCCATTTATTACGGCAGCAGCAACAACAACAGAATCTTCATCATCACCGTTTTTAAATCACTAACAGATCTAAACAAATGTATCTATTTTGTGTCTAAATTGGTGACTCTTACCATGAATAGTAAAACGATTCCTGCAGCCAGCAGAATCAAAAACACGAGCAGCAGAAGAATGAAGAACTAAAAACAGAATTCCAACGACACTATATTAATAATATCCTGCGAACAACCGACCGATACCAATAACGACAATGCTCTTTCAACTCATCGTCATTATCATCATAATCATAATCACCACCATCATCATCATCGTCAGCAACAAAAACATCTTCATTAACAACATTATCATCATCAACAACAACAACATCATCATCATTGACAACAACAACACCTTCATCATCATCATCACCAACAACAACATCTTCATCATCATCAGTTCCTGACGCCAGCAATTTGGCGGCGATGGTTGCGAATAAATAACCACCGTTGTTTTCGGACATTTGTCAGCGCTAGTGTTACATCCAGCAAAGTCGTGGTCTTCAATTCTGTCTGTCTGTCTGTCTGTCTGTCTGTCTGTCTATTCGTCCATTCATCCATCTCTCTCTATGTATCTATCTATCTATCTGTCTGTCTGTCTGCCTGCCTGTGTCTGTCTGTGTGTCTGTCTGTCTATTCATCCATCCATCCATCTATCTGTCTGTCTGTCTGTTTATCTGCCTGCCTGCCTGTCTGTCTGTCTATCTATATATCTATCTCGAATCTTACATGTAGTTCACTGTATGGAAAGAATGCCAGTTTACCGAATCTCACACAACAGAATCGATTCTTAAACTAATAAACTATAATTATAATTAACAATGATCACAGCAAAAATGCTCGCTGACACCATCGTCGTCGTCGTCGTCATCGTCATCATCGTTATCAGGTGGCGTCGCAATGGTCATCATCACGATCATCATTATGATCTCCATAATCATGATAATCATGCTAATCAACATCATAATCATCAGTTTCATCATCACTTGGATCGAAGACAATGGGATCGTTAAACGTCTGGCGCAACATCAATGCCTGTTCCAGTTTAGAAGGTAGGAAACAGGAGGGTAGGAAGCTTCGCCTGCGTTGGGCCCACTTGCTGGAATCGTCTCCCTCGAGAACTGCAACTTGAGCTCCTTTCTCTCCCCCTCTCAGTGTTCCGCAGGCGCCTGAAGACTGTACTGCTTAACAGTGATTTTACTCTTTCGGGTCGGAAGCACCTCTGCTGAGTTTATCCTCTAAGAGGCGCTTTATAAATCTCAAATTACAATTACAATTACAAACAAATGGAGAAATGCGCTATCGGTCCAGCTTATGTTTACGCTCCAGGGACAAATAACACATCCACTGTTAGTTGTTAATCAGAATAATGAGCTATAAAAAAACACTGGCGGAGAAAGGTAAGCAGCAGAGACGCAGTGATCGTATCGTTTGCCCATCGTTGTCTCATAACAGTCTGATGTGTCCATGACCAGACGAACATTTCCCCAGGCGCCTATTCGACTCTGAATTGGGGGAATTGCTACAAAGTCATTACAGATTGACCAGCTCTGCAGAGTGCTCTGTGTATATGCATGAATGTGGTGGACAAGTTTTGTCTGATGGGACTGCATATGGCCTCGACCTTGCTAACGATCAGCGATTTTATCCTTCTTCGTTTGAATATTTAGTTATTTAGTTCTGGTGGCCGGTGTGAAGACATTTCAGGACCGGGGTGAAAGCAGTCCCGAAAAATATTGATTGATTCACGTGGCCGATGACGTCGGATAGCGCTTCGCAATTTCTTTTCCCATTTCTCTCAGTTTAAACACCAACACACCCTATCAGCTCTTCTCCCATTGTCTCTCTGGTCTTCTGCCAACCGGACTTGATTCTTGAAATGGCATCTTTGAAAAACCCCGTTGACTTGATGCAGCACTCCTGAATGCTTAGCTTTTAAGTAGCGCTTTAGAAATTTGGAGTTTACGATTACGATTAGGCCTGAGGCCGCTCTTGTCGTTAAGATTATGGTTTGTCCTAAGAACGACTGTTTAATTAAAGACTGCTAGCGCTTGGGCTTCTATATTCTACTTACTAAAATATTAATATCAAGCAACAGGATGCTTTAAAATTCTCCTCGCTTTATGTTGTGCCTAGGCGACAAAGAAGGGTGAAACTTCTTTTGTCCTGTAATCGGTCTACTACCAAACTGGACCATGCAGTTAAACTGAAGCTTAAATGTAAGTCTTACATGATTTTCTGAAGCGACCGTATGGCATCGAACCTGCTCATTTTTCAATGAATCTATCGGGTGAGATCCTTCACCACCGCTGCCCTTTGAATGGGCGCCATCTGAGGTCCCCGTATACGGATCGTGCTAGCCTGAGACTTAAACCTCTTGAAATATGGTCTCTATCAGTATGCGAACAGCCATTCTCACGCACGGAGGCGCTGTGACGTGCACTGAAACCAATGTAGCTAAACAGACCAGCTATTGTAACTCGAGATACAATTTTTTGAATTACGGGCGGCATTGGAGTGAGATAGCGTTTAATCATAGAGCCTCCACTCCGCCTGAATGCGTGACGTTATTGCTTATTGGGTCATATCCTTCGTCGTTGCAATTTGATTTTAAACGAGTGTCATGCCATTTGGTTGCATTGTAGTTACTGCCAGGATCTCATCCAACAGCAACTATTCACGCAGAGTTGAAGCGGCCGCAGTATGGCTTGTAGATTTAGATGCAAATTATAGAGCAAAAATAAGTAGAAATAAAACGAAAATGCAATTTGGAATTTCCGCAACTCAGTTGATTTCCTAGCCCTGCACAGTTTTGCCATGTATGTACAGTATGTATGTATGTATGTATGTATGCATGCATGTATGTATCATCATCATCATCATCATCAAGAACCATGGGCTCAGCGCCCGTAGGTGTCCGCTGCCGTCTTCGCCAAGTTCTTCCATCGTTCCCTGTCCATCGCCGTGTGACTCAGCTCCTGAAGTGATGCTCCTCCCCACCCGGTGATGTCATCCAGCCATTCCCTGTGTGGCCTACCTCTTCGATTTGTCCCCTCCATCCTGCCAAACATCAGTGTTTTTATTTTCCTATCCTCCTTCATTCTGCAGATATGTTCAAAAAGTTTCAGCTTTCTCTTGATCAGATTCTGCATGATGGTTTCCTTAGGGCGTATTCGTTTGTATAGCTCTGTGTTAGTGACCTTTTGTGTCCAGCCTATTCCCAAAATCTTTCGATAGCATTTTCTTTCGAAAGACATCATCCTTTGCTCTATATCCTTTGTTACCACCCAGGACTCGCACCCGTAGAGCACTCCGCTGAAGATGCACGTCTGTAGTACCTTCACCTTGGTTTCCAATTTTATCGCTTTACTTCTCCAGATTTTATCCATAGCCTTTAGTGTTGCTGTAGCCCTTGCTATCCTTGTCCAAACTTCCTTTCTACTGTCTAGGTCATACGTCGTGTTGCTCCCGAGATATGTGAACTTTTCCACATTCTCCAGTTGGTTTCCATCAATTACTAGTTTCTTTCTGTGGTCCTTTTCTCCGAATACTAGAGTTTTGGTTTTTTCGAAGTTCATGGTTAACCCATATCTCTTTCCTTCTTCATTCAGAGCTTGCGCTGTTGTTTCCAGTCGTTCCTCGTCTCTTTCGATCAAGTCAATGTCATCTGCAAAACAGAGGTTGTTGATTCCTGTTCCGCTTATTACTACCCCATCTTCTTTACCTCTTATCTTATCCAAGACTCTTTCCAATAGTATGATGAAGGAGCTTGGGGATATTGGGTCCCCTTGTCTTGTACCTCTGCTTGTTTTGAACCAATTTCCCTTCTCGTTCCCAATCCGTACTGCCGCTGTTGCGTTTCCATTTATTTCCTTTAGCAGGCGTGTCAGCTTCTTGTCCACCCCAAATGATGCAATAGCCGCCCATGTTATGTTCTGATCTATGCTGTCAAAAGCCTTACTGAAGTCGATGAAACAGTTATATATTGGGATGTTTTTTTTTCTCACTTTTTCTCCTATCAGTCTCAGTGCCAGTATTTGTTGTACTGTGCTTCTATCTTTTCTGAACCCTGCCTGTTCATCTGCCATATACTCCTCTGTCTTCCTCTTAGTCTTTCTGTCAATATTGCCATCATTACTTTTCCCAAGTGACTTATTAGCGCAATCGTTCTGTAATTGCTGCAGTCCAGTGCGCTACCCTTCTTGTGTAAGATCACTAGTATTGATTTTTTCCATTCGCTTGGCGTGCGCCCTTCTTTCCATGCTGTGTTGATGATTTTGTGCAGTTCCTTCGTTACAATATCGCCTCCGCTCTTTATCATCTCCCCCGTTATTCCATCATTTCCTGGGCTTTTATTATTTTTTAGTCGTTGTATGGCTCTCCTTACTTCCTCTTCCAGTATGTCGTTTTCAGTGTCTTCAATGTCTTCGGTTGGGGGTGTTATTGCCTTCAATTCTGCGATTACTTCTCTTGCGATATTCGGGTCCAGTTGTCCGTTGTACAATTCGCTACAGTAAGCTGTCCATCTCTGTATGATATCTTCTCTGTTCATGAGTACCTTCCCAACCTCGTTCTTTATTGCCATAAGTTTCGGCATCCATCTACTGTTGATGTTCCTGATCATTTTATGCATTTCTCTTGTCTTGCATTCCCCGTGGTATTTTTCTACCTCGTTGCATTGATTCTCGAGCCACTTTGATTTGTCCGCTCTCGCTGCCTTTCTCACCTCATTGCACTTGTCTCGGTATGATCTTTCGCTTTCATCTGAGTTGTCTCGCTGTTTTTTCAAATCCCTTTTCTCCTCTACCAATCTCATCGTTTCTGGTGTGATCCATTTTTTCTTTATCTTTTCCTGTTTTGGTACTACTTGTTCAACCTCCTCCAGCATTGCCCTGGTCAGTTGTTTCGTTCTTTCTTCTATGTCCTCTGTTTTGTCACACTCGTCCAGTTTAGTTTTCAATGTCTCCTGGTATGCTGCCTTTATGCCCTCATCAGCCAATCTCGATAGATCTCTTTGCTCCTGTCTTTTTTCTCTGGGACGTTTTTTGAGTTTGATCTTGATGTTCGCTATCACCAGACTATGGTCCGATCCCACGTCTGCACCTTGGAAGGTTCGGCATTGTTGCACCGAGGTTGTCCATCTTGTGTTGATCATTACCAGGTCTATCATGTTTTTGGCCTTTCCGTCGGGTGAGCGCCATGTCCACTTTCGACAAGCTTTTTGTTGGAATCTCGTGTTACATATCATCAGTTCGTTGTCCGTTGCGAATTCTAATAGCCTTTCTCCTCGTTCGTTTCTCTCTCCGTATCCAAATTTACCCATGACTTTCTCCAATCCTGCATTGTCTGATCCAATTTTGGCATTCCAATCTCCCTCCACTATGAGTATGTCTTGTTTTTTGACTTCTTTGATCGTCGATGTTAGCTTTCTGTAGAACTCTTCAATATCTTCCTCTGGGCTGGCTGCTTTTGGTGCATATACCTGTATGACCGTTATGTTAAATGGTTGCGCTCCAAATCTCGCCACTATTATTCTGTCGTTAACAGGTTTGTAACCCAATAGGGCATCACGCGCTCTGTTGCTCAGTAAGAATCCAACTCCCGCTTCATGTCTGGTGTCGCCTCCTGACCATAAGATTTTCCCTCCTTCCATCTCTCCTGCCAGCGTCCACCTCATCTCTGAGATTCCTAGGATATCACATGTATGTATATATGTATGTATGTATGTATGTATGTATGTATATCTGGATATCACGATGTATGCCTATATGTACGTATAGGCCTACACATCTGTTTGGAAAACTGAAAGGCGTAGAGCTCTAACCCAGAAGCAATATTGACTCACGTACCAAGACGAGAAGGCATCTGTTTTCGAAGATGGCGCCACAGCATCCGAGGAAGCCTAGAATGGTGATGATGGAACCGATGACGATGAAGAAGATGCCCGTGTAATGAAAGGCCTGAACATCTTTCGTCTGCATAAAATCATACGCCGGTTTCACATACAGCCAGATTCCGATGGCCAGGATCGCCAATCCTATCATCTACAACAGTACCAACAATACCAGTTATACAATCATTATTATTGGTATTGTCATGGTATTATTATTATTATTATTATTATTATTATTATTATTATTATTATTATTATTATTATTATTGGTTTAATAGTCATAACAATTATTATTATTATTATTATTAATATATTTTAACCAAGGTGGAAATGATCCCTCAGGAATTAAAAAATATTGTTATGCCAAAAATAATAATGATGATGATTATGATGATGATCATCATCATCTTCACCATAATAATAATAATAATAATAATAATAATAATAATATTATTATTATTATTATTATTATACCAATGATAATAAGAGCATTAATATTAATTACACTGGCCAACACATAATTTGTTGCCTCAAATGTTAGAACTGTTTCTGGGTATATTTGACCTGCTGATTCCAGAAAAGGCACCAGTTTTCTCCCAGCAGGTCTAGTTTTCGAGATATAGAACATTATGCCATATACCAGTCCTTGCCTCTGCTCGCCCATAAGACATAAGGCTATAGCTATAATTATGTAGTGCTCAATTTATTATGTGATACACTGAATAAACATAATAATACAAATACTTAAAAGAAAATGGTAGTACCTGAAACTGTACTTATATGATACCAAACAGAACAAGTTTGTTATAAAAATTTCAAGTCATTCGACACCGAAGAAGCTCCTTTTGTACGATTTCCGAGTGTGGCATCTGCCGGAACAATCGCGCATAATATTCCAGCAATAGTCTGCCATCATGTGTGCATCCCATCTTCCTTGATATCGATTTTCCATTGTTTTGATGTCTTGGTGAAATCTTTCACCTTGCTCTTCGCTGAAGTCACCAAGATTCTCTGGAAAGCGATCTAAGTGACTGTGGAGATAATGGACTTTAATGCTCATGTTGCAGCCAAGCTTGTTGAAATGAAGAAGCATATCCTCTACTAGTTGTGCATAATTGTCTGCCTTCTTGTTGCCAAGAAAATTTTTAGTTACAAGAACAAAGGAAGACCAGGCACAAGATTCGATTTCATTCATTGATGGTATGAAAAGTGGGTCATTCATAAGTTGCCTGATCTGTGGACCATCGAAGATTCCAGCCTTCAATTTTTCCATTGTAATTCCTGGTAACTTGTGTACTATGTATTCGAAGCATGAACCTTCTTTATTCAAAGCCCTGACAAATTGTTTCATCAGGCCTAGCTTTATATGTAGTGGTGGCAGTATGATCCTATCTCGTGCCACCAAAGATTCCTTGATTACATTTTGAGCTCCAACCACCATGTCTTTCCTCGAAGGCCAATCTTTTCTTGTCCAATGTTCATGCTTGGCTCTACTGTCCCAAAGACACAAAAAGCAGGGATACTTTGTGTAGCCACTTTGTTGACCAAGGAGGAAATTTACCATCTTCAAGTCTACACAAATTACCCATTGATGTTCTTTGTATTTTATCTTTTCCAGTACTAAAGAGATGGCATTGTACTCTTCTTTCATCCTGGTGGAGTGACCGATTGGAATAGAACCAAATTTGTTGCCGTTATTTAAAAGCACACATTTCAGACTACGTTTTGAACTGTCGATAAAAAGACGCCACTCATCTGGGCTGTAATCCGACAGACCAATTTTCTTCAATAAGTTGATGATGTCATTACAGAATACTAGGTTGTTGTCTTCGGTAAAGAATGGCAGCAAATCCTTTTCTCTGTTTCTATAAATTGTAATTTTCGTTCCAGGCTGAAGTGCATTCTTTTCCTTTAGTCTGGACGCAAGCAATTCAGAGGACTCTTTGGAAAGATTTAAGTCCCTGATCAGATCACTCAACTCTTTTTGGTCAAAACGTTCACTGTGTGAAGTTGATTGGAAATCACTGTCACTGCCCCCACTTTCTTCACTTTCGTCATCTTGTCCGATATTGGACATGCAAGTCTCATCGTCTGAGAGCTGAGGTAGTTCGCGAAAAGGTGGAACTGGTACAATATCCGAATGCGGAACAGGTCTCCTGGCTGAAGGTATATCAGGGTAAGACAACTTGTGACGATTATTTCGATTGATGCCTATGATATTAACCATACAAAAGTAACAGTCGTCGAAGTGGTTTATCTGTTCCCTCCAAACCATCGGTACACCAAATTTCAGGCAGCTTCTCTTTCCAATTGTCCAGTGGCGCAATTGTTCAATACAAGTTTTGCATACTGTATGAGGAGCCCATTGCTTATCTTGATCTCCAAGTTTGACACCAAAATAACCTACATATGCTCTTTTTACAAACTCAGAAATCGGTTTCCTGTTTGCTTCCAGTGTGTATTCCCCACAAATGTAGCAGAATATGTCTGGATGGTTAATGCAGCTCCGTCTGGAAGTAGCCATAACCTTAAGGATGTTCGCATCTGAGGAATTAAATGACTAACCTAAAAAATAGTAAGAACATGTAGTTATTTAATGCTCACATTCACAGATTGTTCTTGCGACCAACTCTTAATATGCCCTAAGACGACTGCGGCTGCTCTAGCTTTCAGGAGGCGGTTTATATAGGCTATAAATGCTGACTTCAGCATAATCTATTTACATAGTTCGAAACCATGAAACGCTGTATAAGCACAAATAAATTCTAAATGAGGCCATGAATTTAGTGCTGAGTAAGCTGTAGGCTACGGAATAGTTATTTCGTTGAATCAGCAATATCTCAGCACGCGGCAAGATATGCTGATTTTACATTATAAGGATGTAGGCATTATATGAATCAGCAAGAATTATAATTAGCTATAAATAAAGCTTATTATGACATTTTAATTTTGCCAAAGACATCGTTTAAAGAGTGGACTGGGTTTTCTTTACAAAATCGACGATATCTCAGAAACTAGACCTGATGCACTCAATCCAATGACATTTTCTGAATCAGCGCCCAAAATTACCCCAAGAACAGGTCTAAAACCGAAGGCAACAAGAAAAAAAAATTTTTCTGTTGGCCAGTGTTATTATTATAATCATTTTATGGTTATGATCATCATTATGATTATTATTATTATTATTGATATTATCATTAATTGTAATAATGATACCAATAATAATACCAATGATAATAATTATTGTAATCATTTAATATTATTATTATCAATAGTGATAATTGTATTAGTAATAATAATAACAATAATAAAAATAATAATTATGATTATTAAGCAAACAGTAATAATACCAATACTGAAAATGTCAGTGATAACAATAATAATAATAATATTGTCACTAATCAACAATCACGATAAAGTCATCTGTCTACTTTTTATTCCCTTAAGAATCATTTATGCGACAGGTAAAATAAGAATAATAAAATTATAAAATAACATAATCAGGAAACATTACACACCATACCGAACGAAGAAACCGGGTAAAAAGGTTGAAGTTAACGCAGATAGCTAGTCAGACATCCAAGCTG